>JPKD01001554.1:0-19093 GCA_000750935.1 Pseudogymnoascus sp. VKM F-4519 (FW-2642)
GGGGCCGGGGGGGGCGGGATGGGATGCAAAGGGATACAAGGGGAATATAGGGGGGATGAAGGTTGAGGAGAGGGGATGGGATGGAGAGAGGGGCGATGATGAGAAGGATAATGATGATGTTGCTAGGAGCGAGCTCAAGATCGATTTTAACGCCTTAGTTTTCTTACAACTTGCCTTTTTATACTATAGCTTATCTAATTTAGCGTAGCATGTAGCATTTAATTATATAATAAATACATTACCTACCGCAATGATTTTAAATCCTAGCGAAATGGCAAAGATTATGTAATTTAACGTAGTTTCAAACACAATATATTTGAATCGAATAACCAGCGGCAGTAGATTACAGCAGTTCACAATTAATATCAATAGGTTTCGTTGTAGCAAACAATTACAATTCGTAAGATTCTACATTAAACTAGCAATTTCGTAAGAAGTACACAAGAAGCATCTACTTCTTTCCCGTCAACGACTTCGTGAGTGACCCAAGGCCAAGACCATCGAGGATGCCCTTAATCCCTAGTCCGCCCAAAAGATTGTCAAGCAGCCCACCGAGTCCTAATCCAGAAAGCTATAATATATTAGCGTAGTTCTTCCGCATATCTTGCAGGAGTAGACATACCAATTTGCCGACTAGACCAAGAACGCCAGACAGGAGTAATCCAACGGCAGCAAGGATTTGTCCAAGTGGCTCTGTACACAGGTTAGCATCCGAACTCAGACATGTGATAGATTTTACGCACCCGCAAGGAGACCCCAGAGTGGGTTCAGCTCTTTCTTTGCGTGGGGCATGCCCGCCACCTTTTTCTTAGCCCCCTCAATCGTCTGGCTCACGCTGCCAGTCAACTATCTCAATGTTAGCATTATAGAAATTATATAAATATTCATAACACTCACCTCCTTCAACACCTCAGCAAGACGGTGCTCCTCTGGTGTTGCCTCGCGGGAGGCGCTCTTGTGCTTGGCATTTGCCTGAATCCTTCCATCAGGATCAAGGCCACGGATTACACCATTGGCTTCCTGCAAAATCTCGCCGCCTTGCTCGAGGAGTGGCTTGACAGTGTCGACAAGTTTCTGCTCATCAAGTTCCTCCTTAGGCTGGCGTTCGGCTGATTCAATAGCCTACTTTTGTTAGCTTAATATTGGTATGCAGGGAACGGCTTGCTTACCTCGGTGATCATCTTGAGGATTGGCTGGATCTTGTCCAGTGACTGCTGGACACAGGTGGCCATCTGAGCGGCGAGCTTTTTGTCTTGCTCCGTCTGCTTGCGCTCCTCGGCTTCCTCTGGTGATTCCTTGGGCTCCTCAGGGGCTGGAATATCTGCGAGGAGTGTGACGGATCCAATGCGTTGGTTCTTTCCATCAACGACATCGCCATCGTCATCAATCTCCTTACCTGCACAGCGGCTCACATCACCATCTGTCAGTTTGGCGATAGTATCTCCATTTTCGCCCACAACGTTCCCTTCGCGGTTCACCTTCAAGCCTGATGCTGCGTGCTTCGACTTCTCTTTTTCGGGTTCCTCCCATCTCTCAGCTTTCCCCAGCTGATTGCCATTGGAGTCTAATACGTCACCGTCGGCATCCACCGGCTTTCCAAACAGCTTCTTTGCGTCTCCTTCAATGAGACGCCCAACAACTGTGCCACTAGCTTCTACCTTGCCATCTTTTGTCACGGTTGCGCCATTGAAGTCCGCAAATGGTCCCTGCTTCATGCCTTCACGCTCGCTCTCGGGAACCAATTCAGCGCGGCCGACAACATCGCCACCTTCGCCTCTAACATCTCCGTTCTTATCGCACATCCTCCCTGCGAGCTTCTTGGGATCGCCTTCAACGAGTCTTCCATAGATGGCACCTGTGCCATCCACCACGTTACCTAGCTTATTCACTCGCTTGCCAGCTAAAGAAGATAAATCGGCCGCTTCTGGCTCAGGGGCATCTTCTTCTTCCCATCGCTCAGCCTTTCCTACAACGTTCCCGACGTTATCAATGACCTCTCCATCCTTGTCGACCTTCTTGCCAGAGAGTTTCTTAGCGTCGCCGTCAACGAGCTTCCCAACTACCTGGCCATCCGAGGCGACGGTTCCGTCCTTGTTGACGACGGCATTGGGAAAATCTTCGAAGGGTGCACCAGAGGACTCATCTCGTTCATCGATGGGTATCACTTCCGCGCTTCCAATGACTTTTCCTGAACCGTTCCAGATTTTTCCTTTGGAATCCACCTTCTTTCCAACCAACTTAGAAATATCCCCGTCGACGATACGTCCATATAGTTTGCCGCTGTCGTCAACGACGTTTCCTCCCTTGTTTACCTTCTTTCCCTCAAGGATTGATACGTCCGGAAGATCTTTCTCGGGGGTTTCTGCTTCACCGGCTTCCTGTGGCTCCGCACTTCCAATGACATTTCCTTCGGCATCTATCACATCACCCTGTTGATCTACGATAGACCCCTCAAGCTGTGATGCATTCTCCCCTGTGACGTTCCCGATGATGTGACCATCGGCGTCAATAACATGTCCTTCGTTATCGACGCTTCCTGCTTGTATGGCCTGCGACTCGCCTCCCACAGACTCTGTGCCCGCACGGCTCTCTACATCGTCGACTTCGCTAGGTGCTTGCTCTTGAGTCTCTGATGTCTTCTTTTGTACGTTCTTTACAGAGCCGTCGAATCCAGACTTCTGCGAAGGGTTGAACGAGTGCTGCTTAACGTCCGTCATGTTTGCCACTTGTTTTATAAATGTAGAGCTCAAAGTATAAGTTATGTTGTAGCTATGAGTAATGTGGCGTGTATATGGTATAATAGGTTCGTACAGTAGTTGTTTCGTAGCTGTGTGCGTTTGGTTGAAGTTTTATGATAAGTGTGTTAGGTGATGAGCCCACGCCTTCTTATGAAGTCCGCCTCGATGATAACAACTTTTCGCCACGAGGCTTTCAAGTTCTAAGAATCTGGTTGAGTGACATCACATCAATTGATCTAGATGCTTGTTAAATCCCTGTTCTATCCTATATTTGCCCTGTAATGGCGTCAGAGATGTCATAAAAGAAGCGACCAGAGCTTCTTTAGACGCGGGCAATGTGCTAGAATCCATGATAGAGAGAAGAGGGTGCCACACCCACAGCGCAACCTTGATAGATCCACATCATGATAGCCCACATGCAGGGAGTAGATCATGATTTTTGGGCCCTATTAATATGTATCTGCATTTAATGTAGCTACAAACCTTGTGGCTTGCATAGCCCGTAGCTAGTGCGGGGTTTCCAGCCACATAGACAATGCCGCCTTTATCCTACACATTGAGATCATTCTTGCTGTTTCAGTGCCCATTTTGTTCCTAGTCACGATTCAGTCTCGAGCCCGTAATCCCCTCCACCTTGGTTGCCTCGACTTTTGGTTACTGGTCTAGACTCACCCTTATAGTGGAACTGCTCATCTCCTACGGCTGGGGCCTGATAAGGATATTTAGTACCTGCGATTGCAAGTATTCTAGCCAGATGCTTATGTGGAGCAATTACTTAACTTTCGTCTCCACGACAACCTCCTAGCGCAGACCCCCGCACTGATCGCCAAAAAATGTGGCGCACCACTTGCTTATCGCCACACCCTATGAATAGATCCACGACAAACAACGTGGTAACGGCAAGACTTTCCCTGGTTACCCCCTGGTGGATATGCCATGTTTTAGCAATTCCGTGAGGATCAAGAATGGCGGTATGACGGCCTTAAAGAACCTGTTATGACGAGTGGTAGGGAGGATACAGTGGTACTGGTACATCTCTTTAAGCATTCGATTTTAGTTTGTTAATATGGACCGTAGTATTCGTCCTGACCTTGGAGATGTGAACATGGTTTTGTTCGGAAACCGGTTCTCGAGACCTGCGGCATTAGAACCATGCAGCTATTCCTGCAACCCCTGCAGTGCTTCCGAGTGGCTAGTTTACCGCTGTGAAGTGACGAAATAGTAGTGGACATGATGAGTAAATCGTATGTCCCAACCTGTAAGTCAACTTCTATCCACAATTCTACGGCTCTTACGTAGTCTTCTCATGGCGATGAGTAGCAGCCTCATCACACGAAAGATATCACCTCAGTTCTCCTTCTTAGCGGCCCGTGATAGTGATAGTGTGATCAGTCTCGTCCTCTATATATCTACGATTGTCTTGTGGTATCTTATAACATCTCCAACAACTATTCAAATTACCATTGGGATATTAGCAGTTCTAGCTATCACTACACTATTTATTAAAGATCTATTCACGATGTCCAGCCCCAAAGCACCCCGGACGCCGCTCAAGCCTACCGATAAGGCCAACGGAACTCCTAAATCTCCAGACTCAATAAAGAAGATGACCTCGACACAACCCGATGCAGGAAATGTAGTAAAAAAGCGTGTTCCATCTCAAAAGGTAAAAGCAGACACTCCGACGCCAAATAATGCAGTTTCTCCGCAGACACCACGGCCAAAGCCGCCCAAGTCATTGGAAGACCAGCTCCCTCAGACTCCAACCCCTGACCGAAGCTCAAAACGCCAGCCTACAACTGACGCACCGCCTCCCAAATTTAAAGCTGCCACTTCTGGTCAGGGGGATGCAGCAAAAACAGCTGTTAAGAAAGTGAAAAAAACTTCGCCGCCAGTAGATGTTGAGACTGCAAAGCGGGACCACGTTGATGGAACTCAAAGTGAAGTGAAAAGGGTTAAGAAACAGGCGCCACAACCTCTGCAAGAACCAAACCATTTTCAAAACGATGTTGAAAAGCCGACGCCAAAGTTCAAGGCACCGGATCTCGACTTTGGAGAAACACCAAAGTCGGTGAAGAAGAAGAAGCCCGCGCCTCCACCTCCCGAACTAGAACAAGAACCGGAGCGCGAATATGAGGCTGTATCTGATCATGATGAAGTGGAACATAAAGATAATGAAGACGAAGAAAACAAAAATAACTACCACGAAGAATCAGGCAATGAAGAAGAGCCCGAGCTTGGATATAGCGAGGAAGAGGGCCATAATGAAGCAGGTAGCGATTGGGATGAGGAACACGAACCCCACGATGACGATATAGATGAAGACTACGAAGGGCATAGCGAAGGGGGACATGGTTATGTCACAGATGGGGAACAGGGTATGCAAAATGAGCATAGCGATAGCTTTTTAGGACCGTTAGGAAGTACGAACGACGAAGCAAACAACCCTGCTCCTATCTCCACAAACAACACGTCAAAGCCAACCAAGGGCAGTAAACACAAGGAACAGAAGATTACACCTGTAGCTGGCGGCACAACAGGAGAAAAGGTCCCGGGTCTCCTCGAGGATCTCGTTGCGAAGCCTGATGCGGTCTTTGGAGACGATACGGATGCGCTCGATGTTTCTCAGGTGGATGTTCGTAATGGTGATGGAGATGCGAAGGGAGCGGGTTCGAGTCGTGTAGCGGGAAATTCTACTGTGCTTCAGAGCGGCGGGGGTGGAGGTATTGGGATTACTGCGAATGGGATAGAGATCAATGTGCAGACGACGAAGGAAGGAACATCTGTAACGATCAAGATTCCGGGAGCGTCGCAGCAGTAGGAGGAGACAGGGTGGTATTTCATTCTTATAGCCTCATGCTAGATATAAGGTAGGTAACTTATTAAATAACGATGAATTTGAAAATTCGAAGCAAATGGTGAACTATCAATCTACTATAATATCCAACTTGCATGTACAGGCTCCCTCAGGCGTTGCCTCTCAGAAGGCCTTTATCGATACCATCTCCTGCCACGCCTGCAGGCCCCTTACTCGAAAATACATCTCCCACAGCTCCCCCAACCCCGCGCTGAATCCCACCTATATTTTCATCACCTGTGACCTCTGTCTTCTTCAGTGACTCTACAAATTTCATTAGTACTCTCTCTTTCATCCCAAGCAATCCAAAAGCAAAAATCTTTGGAGAGTTCTCACCTTTTATGCCGTACGACGTCCTGTTCTCTCCAAAGTAGGCGAGATAGGTGTCTTCGATCCAGCGCCAGCTGGAATCGTAGTAAGAGGAACACTTCTGCCTTGCCCAGTCCATGATGTGTGTATATCTGTCCGCGTATTTGATAGTGTCTAATGGCTCCCGTGTTCGACTTCAGAGATTATTAACCTTTGCTATTTCCATAGAGATTGGAAGCCGATGACCTCATATAGGCGCTGTACATGATACTATTTGCAGGACTGAGCTGAACATGGTTCGAAGCACTGCTTTGCCCTCAGAACTATAGATAAGTGGCGTTTTCCTTGATTTCGGCACCAGGGATGCGTGGGTAAGAAGGTGTGGAGATAAGTGTGGGAGGCGGGGGTGGCGGGGATGCCACATACTATAGCAGTATAGCAGGGTATATAGTGACATGCATGAATATTACCTTCCTAGTGCCGTATCTGGATTTACTGAGCGCAGCTCAGTAAATCGAGTTGCACACTTGTAACACTGTTGTTAATACCCTAATTATTCAAGGGGAGCTAAGAGTCAGAATCAAGATTTCGGCGTTGATCCGGCTCTGCAGGGTCTGAGACATGGATCAAGGGGCCGATGTCATAATGGTAAAGTGGACTTGTTTTCTTGGGTAAGGGGGCGTGTGGGGGTGGTTGGATAGTATCAGGTCGATAATCGTTCTGAGGGCAAAGCAGTGCTTCGAACCATGTTCAGCTCAGTCCTGCAAATAGTATCATGTACAGCGCCTATATGAGGTCATCGGCTTCCAATCTCTATGGAAATAGCAAAGGTTAATAATCTCTGAACTTGGTAGTCCGTTTTATCGCGAGTTTCTCACCGTCTGTCGGTTTGTGTTGTCTGGCAAGTTTCTCATTGTTGGTGATTTTTATTATCTTGCTAATTTATCATCGTTGCTGAGCTCATGATTTCTATCAAGTTGTAATCGTAAACTTCATAATTCTTGAATATGTATCTACTAAGATTTCTATGCCGCACGAGTACTGTTCTTATCTTTCTCATTCTTCTCTTCGTTCTTCCCACCTTTCCTTTTGTTCTTCACCTCGTTTCCATTCCGTAACTTCTCTTCTTGCTCCGCCATATCCACTTCCTCCTTCCCTATCCTCATCTCTTTCCTTATCAACTCAATCTCCATAATCCTCCTATTCGGCTCTACCTTCTCCTCTAGCCCATCATCATCCTTGTCAAAATACAGTGCCCATACATCCTCCTCCTCTTCTACAACCGTAAACCCTTCCCACCCCTCCAGTGTTAACCGTTTATCAATTGGCGTGCAGTTCCACGGCCCAACAAGGTTTCCCTCTGCCTGAACGCGTAGGCCATATTTCACTTCGTATGTGTCTTTGTCCACATATATCCAGTTCAGCTGAGGGGGGTCATCGGAGATTGTAGACACAAGACCATCCCCTCGGCGGCCCCATTTTGTGTCTGGATATCCAAAGAAATAGCCAGCAAAAAGATGGCCGCGCTCATTTAATCGGCCTGGATCCTTCTCGTTTTCGTATTCTCTCCTTTCTTTTGCGGCCCTGCCACGGGGGCTCACGGTGGTGACATAGAGCTAACCAAGCGCGCCTTCGTCAGTCTTCGTTCGAGGTTTTCTGCAGACTTGCGATGGGGTTCCTTACTTTGTTGTTCCGTAGCACAATGGTTCCTCCGTTGATATCCCTTGCTTTCCGTGAAGGATCGGAGCAGGATACAAGGAGATTGGATTTTCGGCCGCGATGCTGCTCACGCGCATTCTGGCGCTGGCCTTGCCGGATAGCTTCTGTCGTGCCAATTATGGCGGGACACGCAGCTATTGAGGTGATAATTCCGAGAACCATAACGCTCTTTCGTTTTTGCGACAAGAAGGTGTGCGTAATAGTATTAAGCTCTCACTAACGCTAGTACTGAGTTACGATCAGATTTTCAGTATATCTTGTAGCGCGCTACATTCGTGGGAGCGCAGACTTGATCAGTCTGCAATCTGAGCCGCAACGATCTTTTTTTAGGTTGACACTGTTTCTACAGGCCACCCTTCTGACATCACCACGATGCAACCTTGCGTCTTATGGGAGTTTGTATTATGGAAAGGCCAATAGATAATTCGTATTTCCCATGTATCCCGGCCACAATCTAGACTCGCGCGGGGTCTTCATGGAGATACATAGTGGAACCTTGTACGGAGTATGCAAATACGACGTCATATGTGTCCAGCCTCCTACTCTCCGCAATTTCGTGTTCCACCACTTAGTGGCCCATATGCTAGTGGGTTGCTGTCCCGTCTGTTACTCCGGACCAGGTCCGAAACTTCAGCCACAGAGCCACAATACCTGACTTGTGCAGAGAACCTGATTTCGCAAGCCAACGGCGGATACGGCTGCAGGGATCTTGATGATCCACAGGCCCTGACGACGCACCACCAGCGTCATTACTCATGCAAGTAGTTATACGTGGGGAATTCCATGGCAGATGCGGTATCACATTATTATATATAATCGGATTCCTTTAAGCCCTCGAATACTCTCTCTTCATTATACAAAATACACATCTGATTTTACGAACCAACTTGCATATATTCATATCTTTTCCATACTAGTTCGCTCATCATCACACAACCTTCACAATGTCTGAAAAGTAAGCAAGTTCTCTCGTTCTCATCAGCGCACCTGTGCTGACCGTCTCTCCCCAAGCGAAAAGCAAAACGCCGATTATGCCAGCGACGACGTCCACTCAGAGACTGAAGAAGAGCCCCAACAACAACAACAACAACAGCAGCAGCCCGTGCCGGCGCAACCCAAAGGCCAACGCACCATGCAACGAGCGCGCCAAAACCGCAGCCAGAACCAGCCCCCAGCTCCTCAATACCAAGACCAACAGATGATACCAGCAAACGATCAGCAGCGCCTAACGGGCAATATGGGCGGGCCAACAGGCGCAATCCGGGAGTCACGCATCAAGGACCGCCCGGTGTCAAAGGAAACGCGGGACAGCAGCTTGAAGATCAAGATTGAGCTGGATCTCGAAGTTGAGGTAGGTCTATCCCCAACCCCCAGTTACCATTGAATTCAAATTCAATGGCTAATTCCCACCGCAGGTAGATTTATACGCCCGCGTGAAGGGAGATGTTACCATTGGATTAATGTAGTAACTTTGCCTCAGGTTGACCTCTACGCTAGGGTGAAGGGAGACGTGACGATTGGCCTTCTGTGAGAGCTGCTGGTCCTGCGTTGTGGGTATTTAGAAATAGAGCTAGGCGGCCATGATATCACAGGGGAAGAAAGAATATATGATGTGGGATTTTTGGGTTTAGGTTTGGTGTTCATGGACAGAATAATTGCAACGACGACGAGGGGGTGGGAATCAGGGCCTGTATTTTTAGTTATATAGTTACAAGCAAATAGTGCTAAAGTAGCGGTGTTTCACTCTGCCGAGCCCGGGTACACTAGCTGCATATTGTGATGTCACTACCACGAAACCATATGTACGAGACTAGAGATCACAACTGGCAATAGTTAGATGTTAATGGAAAACGTGTTGAGAGTTACTGTCCTGGCCTTCGGCACTGAAGCCGACTTATAATAAAATAGTTATTTGCAGACTCTCTTCTCTCACATGGCTATCTAGGGAGGAAAAATACCAGGTACCCGCTCGTAGACCCACATCCCAGCAGGGACAACGCCCCTACTTGAATAGAACGCGAAAAAGGCCCTTCCATGATCCGCGTCAACCACGCAAACATCAAATCGATTCTGGCCTCGAACTTTCAATCCCACGACGCCATCTTGCCTGGCACTCCCAACTCAACAAGCAACCCCCTGAGAAATGAGCTCCCAATCTCCTATCCAAACCGGACGATCCAATACCGGGCGCCCACGAAACTCGCCCAGCATGGCCAACGATGGCACCCCCGACCAAGCGCTACGAAACCTCAAAATCAACGAACCAAGCCCGCCTGCCCAGAACCAAGCGATCCCGCCAACGACACGCGCAGGCGAAGTCTCAGATGATGCGTCCATCGGATCCTCGCGCCGACACCGTCGTGGTGGTCGTAAGAAGAACAGTCGCATGGCGCCGGCGCAAGAGGCGCGTTTGCCGTGGTCAGAGAGACTAGATGAGGGGATGAGCGGGCTCGAAGATTTACCTGCAGGACAAGTAAATAGGCAGAAAGAAAAGAAGGAGATGTCAAAACCGGGCGAGATGTCGGATAACGCGTCTGTCGCGTCGTCGTCGCGACCGCGCAGTTATAAGAGAGAACGGCGGAAGAAGAAGAAGGGAGGTATGGCGGCCGTGGATGAGGCCAAGGCGCAAGTGCCGTGGTCTGAGAGGGTGGGAAGATTGGGAGAGGAGATGGCTGGTCCTGCGGAAGGAAAAGCAGCGTCGCCACAACGAGAGGCACCACACCGTCAAAGCCCACCGCCTGAGAACAGCGATAAAGGCAAGGCAGTAGCGGAGGACCATAATTCGACGCAAGAAAATAAGGGAAAGGCGCCTGATACAGGTCTTCGTGCGTTTAATATCAGAAGGTTACGGGGTGAGGGGCCGCCGATTGGGATATCGATTGATCGGGGAGAGGAGGCGGAGGGGGCCAAGAAAAAGAATGCGGACGAGAAAGGGGGCGGAGAAGGGGAGAAGACAGAAAAGCCGAAGCCGATATCTATACGGTTAGACATCAATCTTGAGATTGAAGTCTTCTTTAAAGCCGCTATAAAGGGGGACGTGACAATTACCTTCTTGTGAGTTTCTCTTGTATGCCGACCTAGACCTGATGAATTTGCTAATTCGGCGAAGGGAATGAGAATAATATCTGGAGTTTCAACGGCGCACTGTAGTTTACGCACATCTGTAATCGTATTGGCGTTTTCTGGGCATCGAGTGGAGCTCGTGAACACCGAGTTGTGTCTTATTTAATATCCCAAGTAACGGCGATATTGTTTTATACTGTAGAGGATTAAGAATACATAATACCCTAATTTCTGAGAGTAATACTTCAGTTCTTCTGTAAATCGATTTCTTACTACAAAATATTACTTCTATTTACTGTGTAAATTAATTTTATTTTCGCTACTCTGAAATATAGTACAAATCGCTAACAACTTCCTCTCTGCGTTCTCCCACCAAAGCGTAACCCGTTAACCGTACCGCCATAATATTCACACAAAATATCTAATATCGTAATCATCCAGGTCAATAACTCAATGTTGGCCCGTCCATGGAGATGCCACGTATTGCTAGCTGTCTAGAAACCGGTTTCTGTATTATTACATACTCTGTGCCCCACTTAAATCCAGTATTGATTAGTGGTTCGCTAACCAAAATAGCACCGAAGCGCTAAGAACCTTAATTTCACGACCTCGCTTGTCATTCGCTTTGTTGCCTTGTGGTGCCCCACAAGTGTGTGGCTTGCCCCACAGAGGCGTTTCAACGATCCCCACATATCGCTCTCGCCCTGATTGAACATCGTCATACTAGTATGAGGGGGGTGTATGTAGTAATACATTATACACTGTAAGTGTATTGTTTACGAGTCACTTACAAGGGGCGGAAAGAGGAAGGTAGATATGGGCCGCGATCGACGTAATGTCTTCTGTCCAGATTCTGAAGAAGAAACTCTGGGGAAGCAACTAGTCAGTTAGCCACGCAAGCTGTGCAACCACGACAGGCACACAATGTGGAGGATATATGGGGAGATCGCCAGAAACAAGTGTCACCATATGCGCCCTTCCCTGCCGCTCAATCAAGGCCAGGCAGCCGCCATCCACTTTGACATCATACACTGTGCCGTAGAGTAGAACCACGTTGGCGAGGCCTTCTGTGTCTGCGCAGACCCTGCCTATGACATTCCGATCGTCAACTACTATCCAACATTGACTCGCCGCCTGGGAAGGTAGACGCGAGACTTACGGCGCGTTAGCAGGTTACCATCCCGCCTTTCGTGCTGCCGTGTTGCCGAGACATGCGGGGCGAACGCAAGTCAGGTTATGGCGAGGTGTGGCTGATGAGGGTACTTCCTGGGATGTGAAGCTTGGACAGCGATGTAGAGAAGCATGGGAATACTTCGATATTGAAGGGATAGAAAGAGGTTATGACGACAGATTCTGGATATCTCGTCATTTCCTCAGCTCAGCCAAGTTCGCCTTGGATGAATAGAATATCCGAATGGGTACTTAAATCCCTTCCCTTCCATCAACGAGAACAGTCACTATCACTCATAAACACTCACAACATACCTATATCACTTCCTCACAAAAAAACCAAACCAAACCAAACCAACCCTCAAACCAACTCCTCAAAACTCAAACACCACTCAAAATGGCTGGCCTCCTAGGAAACCTTACCAACTCGCTTGACAACACCCTCACCGGCGGTGACGAGGCACAAGGAAAGGGTGGACTTCTCGGCAGCGTAACAGGCGCCGTTGGGCAGACAGTCGATGGCGCAGGACAGGCCGTCGGACAGACCACGAAGGGTGTTGGGAACATCGCTGGTGGAGCAACGAACACAGTTGGCGGGCTTGTAGGAGGAGCAACTGGACAGGGAGGCCAGGCAGCTCAGGGCGCAGCGGGACAGGGAGGACAGGCTGCCCAAGGTGCAGTGGGACAGGGACAGCAGGCTGCCCAGGGCGTTGCAGGGCAGACGAGGAATGCTTAGGTTGGATGATAGATGATATATACGGTTAACTTAATTACAAAAACACAATTTCTGCCATTCAAAGCATCCCCAGCCGTCAATTTGTTCCAGGTAGCCTATGTGAGATCTCTTAAAACCCAACTTGGAACTGCCTCAGGACCTTGTATGCTGGATTAGTGCTACTGCAATGAGAGACGCACCGGCCCACATGAAGAGCCGTGGGCGATAGGACTCTTGACGAAGAGTGCATATACGACAAAGATGAAATGGCCGCCCTTCCTTGTTCTCACCCCCCAGCCTTCTTTCCCACTACCTCTTTCTAACCACCCCTCTTCTTTCTCGCCGTTCCTTCCAGTTCTCACCGCCGGCCTTTTTTCTCACTTCTGCCTTTCTCGCCATCCCCTTCTCATCACACTAGGCATTTTCAGCTATGAGGGCAACCGAGTGGCTACTTTGACTAGTATTATTATACACTACCTAGGCGTCAGACATCTTGTCGTTATCGTCTACAATGCCCATATCTTCATCCCTATTGGTATTGCTGTCCTTGTCAGGAATGCTAGCGTTTGGGATGACGACCATGTTTGGAAACCCAGTAGCATTAGGGGCATTAGGAATATCCTTGTCTACATTGTCGAAGATGCTAGCGCGATGGTCGGAGGGCAATTCAAGGACTAGAAAAGGGGTTTTTTTTCTAGCTGAGGACTCATGATGAGACAGTTGGATGGTAACGCGAAAAGATGATTGAGAAAGAGGGATTTGTTTATGGTTGAAGGACCTTTTCTCGTAGAATGGGACCCTAGGCGATGTAGAAGAGGCTGCATCAACGCATGTTGAGTTGACAACTGGCTAGGTTATTCCTAGTCTAGCTATATGTTACATCATCCCCAGCCCACTGCCCTTTTCTTACTATCCCTCACTGTCCCTTTCTCACCATTCTTCCATATTCTCACCCCCCGCCTTTCTTTTCTCATTCTTGCCATCCGTCTCCTCTCTCACTGTCCCCATGCATGATATTCTTAACCCTATCATATATCACTATGCAACGTATGCCGACTGGAGAGAAGCCCACCGCGGCATGGTCCGGGCAGTTGGACTATCCTAGCTTCTTTGCCCGATGAGTGGTGTGATGTGACAAAGGTTCAAGACCGTACCTGTAGTTACAGGCTTTAGAGGATCTCGATGGAGCAACTTTGCGACCTAGAATCGAGTTTTACGTGATCTTGTGCCTCGCTGTACCCCTTCACAAATACTGCGACTAGAATTGTTCTTCATGTGTCGATAAAAGTAGCTAATCCTTTCAATACATCCGGTAATCAATCATTGGACACAGAAAGATTTTTTCAGTCCATCGACTGTGCCCTGTTCAGGGGTAGTTAGGATGGTCATTTTGTGGGATTACAGGGTGAGAGCACATGATGCAGACAATCCAAGACATATAAATATAATCTCAAGTGATATTCTCTGAGCACATAACTAAGTAAAAAGCCGATAAATATCTCTATAGTAAACATTCTACAAGAAACCTCTCATAATTTGAGTCAATCATGGGCCTCCAGCCCGGCCGTTCAAATCCCAGTATCCTTGCCCTTGAGATCTGCATGCGGAACCCATAACACAGTAGAAGTTACCCCCGTTATTCCCCGAGTTAGGACTCTGGCCGTGTGTCAGCGAGACTGTCGTCTAGAGGGGATGGAGTTGGGGAGTCGACATACCTGAATTACTGCTGTGCCTCTCGGTGACGCACCCGTGCACTGGTTATAATCGTAGTTTCGCACAGTATAGGCCGTGTGAGCAGCTGGACTTGTTAGTTTGAGGTTTCTTTTAGTTGGGGTTAAACTAACTCTTATACCAGACGCAGACGGTATCGCCCGCAGCACCGTAGCAGGTGTACTCGTTGCCAGTTGTCCAGGACTCGCTAACATCGAAACCACCGCCGATCCATGAGTCGATGCTTCCAGAGACAGAGAATCCGATGGTATAGCTCTTGCTCTCCTCGTGCCCGACAGCACAGCTGGGTGATGATCCGCACTCGATGTTTTCCTAATTCACCGTTAGGCTACACCGAAAGGTATTAGTAGGGCTAAAACTTACACTAAGTTGGTTCAAGTAGTAGTTCTGGTGAGGGTTTCCGTCTCCTTCAAGTGCAGTGTAGCTGGACCAAGTGCCGCAAGCTCCCTGGCGTTCCTCAAGAGAACGTGGGGCCTCCTCGACAGAGCGGCCCTTGGTGCTCGGTGTCGTGATTTGAGCAGACATGGAGTTCGCTAGGCTCTGCAAAATGGGTGAACTACCGCTTGCAAAGCAGTCCGCCTTATCCCTGGTGCTCAATGGAGCCAACTGGAGAGAGGCAGGGATAGTTGCGGCGCAGGTCACAAAGATCTCCTTTTCATCGTACATCTTTGTGCAGCTCACACCACCGGAGACGCTTGGGTCTTCATGCACTGTGTACTTTGTAGTGCCGAGAGTGATAGTACCAGCTCCGTATTCATTGATATCTGCAGAGACAGGGAACTTGGCGAAGGCACCAGAGTCGAGCTTGTCGGAGCAGGCGTATCCGAGAACCTCAGACGATTCTTTGTCGACAATAGCCACGTCGGTCTCAGCGGTCCCCTTGAGGCGCTGGATAACGACATTCACTTCCTTGAGGTCCTGTCCGGATGGAGCAGCCAGGACGGCCGGCACTGATGCCGCGAAGGCGGCGATAGCCACAAAAGATTTCATGATTGCAAGTAGAGGCTTTGGAGTTTTGAAAGGTGAATTGGCTGATGGATAATGAGAATAATTCGGGCGATGAGGGCTCTATTTATGCTCCAGCCGTAGCTGAACATTGCTTTCCCATTTTCCTTCCTCCTTTCTTCGCATTCTTCACTGCTGCTCCTACCATTCCCATCTAGTGTCGCTGAGCTGTCGAAATTAGCTATTCTCGGGTGATAGGCGACGGCCAGGGAGACGGCCAGGATGACAGACAACACAAAGTGAGCCAAAACGTCATGGCGATATGAAGCCTGTATCCTCAAGTTTCAGTGGTGTGCAAATCCATTCCTTATAGGATGTTAGTTATAGGGTTCGTGGGTGGAGCAGTAGCCCCAATAACAAGGGACCCTAACGCTTAAGCATAATGGCAGTGGAATGACCAAAATAAAAATGCAGTAAGTGGCTGAAATGAGGGCGACCAGTAACGGAAACAGCCATTAGTGACGTGCCATAGTGGCGCCGTTATTGCCAGCTTTCGCATGAAATAGGATCTCGAAGGATTCAGGAGCATTTAGCGGGCTTGCAGATCGTAAGCCGCGAGTCCCGCGAGGCTAAATTAAGAATAGATTGGCAACACGCTATCGCGCCTAGCATTGGATTTCACCGAATCAGAAACGAGAACTTTATGCGATTGGTTGATTCACGCCCCCTTGCCAACTGGGGCGTCGTATTGTTACCTAAGTAGCGCCAGTGAGAGAGCTCGTAGGCGCCACCCCGTCCTTTTGTTTGGACTTCAGCAGGTCGCAAGGGTCAGACTTGCCCGTATGAGATGCCTCTGAGAATACCCGTTTGGGCCATGCAGGGTTGTCAGTCTGGACGATCCTAATAGCCTTGTGCGGGGAGAGGGTGAGTGAGGGTGTGGAGAGCGAAGGGCCCTGTCTTAGTATGGGGCTGAGGATAATTCGACAGCAGGAACAAGGAAGGAGGAACGCTGGGGACTAATTCAGCGGTAGGCTACTCTAGTGTCAAGGCGTTTAGTGGGCATAGGATTTAGCGTTAAGGCGCGGGGAGGTGGATGGTGCCGTTGAGGATTCGATGGCATGCAGCGCCCCAATTGAGTTGCAGGGATTCTGCGCCCAGAAAGGAGGAACTATTGGCACTACGCGCAACATTTCCATGGCAGCAATCAAGCCAAGACCTTTAGGATCAGGAGGCTTGACACAACAAGCATCGAAGAAGAGATACGCTGCTCTTGGTAGTGGGGATCGTACCCGCTCGTAGATAGCGTAGGATTTAGATATTGTCATGCGTTTACCATATACAGCCATAAGCAATTACATAAACTCGATCCCAATGCTGCAACAGAATCCATGCATTGCTGCCTCCTCAAGCATTTATTACACCACGTGCAACAGTAGCGGGTTCCGCTAGACTTTCCTTTGGTAAAGCTTAAACACAAGGATAAACAACCTTGTTCTTATGACGTCTCGGTGCCGGTTTGCCCCGTTTGCGTGCAAGAACTTGGTGATAATAGTAGGATATGAATCCTTCGAGATGGGGGCTGCAAAACCTCACTCACTATCAGCTTTATTTTTGGGGGCCCTTTCAAACATGTGCCTTCAGCACCGCGAACGCAGCTAGCAGCTGCAGAATCCTAGCAACTAAAATGAGAATGTTTCTCAAGTAACAAATAAGTAATTTAAAACAAACTGGGTTAACATGTTGTAAGATGGATGACATTGGGGATAAGAGGGGCAACGCGCGTCTAGCTGCAGCACACACTATCCCAACTGCTAAAATGATAACGCATCCCAACTAAAATCAAGTAACCATCAAAAACAAGCAAAACTGCAGCGTTACTAAAACACTTCGGGGTAAAAACGAGCGAAGGATCAACTACAACCATTCAGACAGGTCCAAGCGGCTAGCATTATCATATATCGCCGCCATCGGCGCCACCACAGCCGCCTCCTTGTCACCTTCCCAGTCACCTTCCCCATACATCGATAGTTTGACGGAAGGTTCCGAGTCCCTTCTCTGGCCGCCTCTGTCGATGCGGTCTCGCGGAATGGTGAAAGCTGTAGCTTTGTCCAACATATTAGAAGAGAGCATCACGCTATCCCACGGCCATTTGTTCATCTCAGGCTCGCGCGGTTTTCATTATTCTAGTATGAATCTCTATACTAGAATAGTGAAAGCCTCACTCTCATACTATGACAGCGAAAGCCGCGCAATTATTGAAACCCAATACAATCTTCAACCTCCATCCCACCCACCCACCACTCCAACCCCCCATCCACAACCTCGTCCCCAGCGCCAACCTCACCCTCCACACCCGCACCGCCGTGCTCGGACCCAATCCGCTCGGCCACACTCCGAGCAGAGATCAACATCTACGTGCGCGCTAGAACAAATGGAAAACCATCATATTCCTCGCCATATCCCACAGCATGCCCTAAAAAACTCCCCTCCCCTCGACGATCCCGATACTCGGTGTGAGCTGCCTGTGTCGTTACATATACATAGGGACAGAAAGAGACACGTAGGAAGGTGAACTAATGCCGCGCGATCCGTTCTTACAATTTGAAGACGAAGAAGAAGAAGAAAAGACATACATCAAAGAGCGACATTCACCACAGGTGAAGACGCAACGTTGGTACTATTTACCATGCCATACCGATAGATCCGTCCTCGCCCTCCGCAAACCCATCAACATCACCACATCACTTCATCACCACATCTACCATTTACAAACACCACACCACGCCAAACCTCCATCCCAAAAACCCAGGCACAGGAAATTAACCCCCCAATAACCCGCCGCCCTGCATCCGCATCTGCATACACATCCCCCCGCCTTCTCGAGAGAAAAAAACGGCGACTCCGACATCCACGAACGAACCCCCCCTGCGCAACTCCCTCCCATCACAGGGATAAGAGAGATATTTCGCGCATCAACGCCGAAATCTGTGTATATGCCATTAACTTCTTCAGGAAGGAGCGTATGTGTGTGTGTGTATGGAACATAGATAGACAGGCATCATCCTAGGACAAAGATGGCCGTTGCTATTCTGCGAAGGTTAGGTGGTCTCGTATCTTCACAACACAACACTCGACGCAACGCACAACACAACACACAACACAAACCCCTCACCATAACGCACGCACGCACGCACGAACGCTTATCAACTTGATGTGATGTAATGTAATTGCTATTCATTCATAGTCTGTCTGGTATCAATACCCCCTCCATACCCCCTCCCCCTTATCCTTTATCCCCTTCCCCGATCCCTACTCCCCCAACCCCCCTAATCCATGCCCCCCTCCCAATCCTTCAAACCCCAACCCAAAATCCATAACAGCAATTATGAATACCCTTCCCCCATCCTATCCCCCCAGCCCCCCTCTAAAAAATAATATCGACAGAAGAAAAAAACAAAAAAAAAACTAGATGTTAAAACCACCCGACCCGGAATACAACAGAACGTCGAGGGAAGGAGAAAAACCGTAACAGCGGGGCGTAGAAAAAAACCTATGTACAACCCTCCTCCCCCTTATCGCCGCCAACTGTCGATTTTCCCCTTCCTTCCGGTCAGGCTCATGCCCATAATCCACACCATTCCCTTTGTAAAAAAACCCTCTTCTCGTCTCGTTGAGTGTGTATAAAAAAAACCGTCCCCATCATCATCAATCGAGTAAGTAAGAGTTCGGGGTTTTTCGCCATAAAAGCCATATCCACATCCGTCCGTCCGTTAACCATATATACCCCTTTCCCACCCCCATTTTCTCCTTTTGTCCGCCCATCCATCCATCTCTTCCCCCCCCCCC
>JPKD01001562.1:0-23454 GCA_000750935.1 Pseudogymnoascus sp. VKM F-4519 (FW-2642)
GGGGGGGGGGGGCGATCACGGAACAAAGGGAACGACGGAGCGAAAGTTTTGCATCCGCAACGATCTCGCGACGATCACTTCCAGGAAGCGCCGGCACTTCCAAGGTGACAATCCCCCCGTCTAGCAAACGAAGCCCGAGAAAAAATCGGAGCTCCGAACGTGCAGGAACCAACCATCGCCAGATATGCAGAGTGATGGTGGATTCGAGCGCCACCAAATTATCTGCGCGCGAGCTGCATTGTGGCTTCATTCGCGACAGGTGCATTCGGTGGTGATTTCAGCCATTGGCCGCCAATAAGGCATTCCCCGCCCCAATGCTCGCCCGGCAAGACGCTTTCCGAACCGACGACTGAGACATCTTCACAGGGCTGCTAGTTCCTGAGGAGGATGTGTGAACGCAGATCAACACGTATTGTTCGAGGTTGATGCCGATGTACTGGTTTGTTCATGGGTCTTCCCAGTGCGTGGGCACAGATTGGTGGGGGGATCTGCTCCCCCCCAAACCAACATGGTGACAGGTCACTATACGGCGAAATGTGGGATTAGGGAGGCGGCCAGCGGCCTGCCTTATCACGGCACTGTCGCCGTCAAGATCTCACAGGGCGTGGAACCTTTTTTTTATCATTCTTCATCCCATCGTCTTCTGGCTTCGTCGAGATTCTCCCCAGCAACGATGCAGTGGGTGCACAATGCCAGTCCGGAAGTGCTGGCCAAGTCGCAGTATCCGTCCATCCTGGGCGTGGTACTGGGACTCACGGGGCTGATGGTTTTTACGGTTGCGCTGCGTGGATATGTGCGCGTTGCGATGGTGAAGGCCGTGGGGAAGGACGATTGGGTTATCCTGTTCTCAGCGGTGAGGCGCCCCGAGCGGTGGCTGTTTTTGGGCGCAATGCTTATTTGGATGTGATAGGTTTGCAGTGTTATTTACAGTGGTCTCTGTATTGGCCGTGAGTTCTCCAGATGGCTTCGCATCGTGTATTTGCTAACGGGGAGTAGAGTCGAGATGGGGCCTTGGGCTCGATATTGCGATCAGGCCGAAAGAAAACCTCAATCAGTACTCAGTTGTGAGTCTGGACAATTATCATGATACAGTTCTCTAGCTGACAAGGCATGATTAGATCAACTTCGCAGGGAGACCGTTTTACATGGCTGGCATCACCGGCTTCAAAGTCGCCCTCTGCCTTTCATACCTTCGCATTCTGAACAAGTCGAACAAGGCATATCGGAAATTCGTCTGGGTCGTCCTCATCACCTGCGTTCTTGGCCACCTCGGAGGCACGCTCGTTCTCATCTTCCAATGCAAGCCGGTACATACTCAAATTATCATCTTCACTCATAGTTATCCTCCCTAACTTGTCCCCCAGGTTAGAAAATCATGGCTTCCCAAAACTCCCGGCTCTTGCCTCCCCAACGACACCACCTTCTACGCTCTAGCCGCCATCACCATCATCTTCGACTGCATAATCTTCGTGCTTCCCATTCCTCTCCTCTACTCGCTCCAGATCAACATCCGGAGGAAGATAGCGCTGATGACCGTCTTCCTCCTCGGTCTGTTCACGACCATCTGCTCCATCATGCGCATGGTCCAGATTATCACCATAGCCAAGACGGGCAATTCTACAATGCTCGTCCTCTGGGGAACAATCGAGATGAACGTTGGCGTGCGTACTTCCTTCCATTTCTGCATAATATAACACAAGCTAACCAACCCTCCTAGATCTCGCTCACATGCATCCCCACCCTCGCACCCCTCTTCACCTACTTCAAAGAAAAGACATCCTACTACACCCACGGCGCCAGCCGCGAACGAACCAACGGAAGCGCCAACGCGATGCAAGTCCTCAAGTCCGCGCGAGACCGCGCGAGCGCCGAACGCTGGCGCGACCGCGACAACACCAGCGACACGAGCAGCCAGAAAGAGATTCTGGGTACAGACAGCAACGTCACCACACAGAGGACAGGGACGAGGGGGAAGAGCGGAGGTATCACGGCCACGGTAACAGTGGATATCAAGGTGGAGGAAGCGGAGGGCCCACAGAACGGAGAGTTCCGTCGAGAAGAGAGGTGGACATAGAGGTGGACATAGAGTGAGTATACTGTACATAATCATAAAAGTCGCACGGAAGATTCCTGTGCGCCCCTTGACACGTTTGTGAAGAGATCTCTGTGTGATGTTTAGTACCCATGCCCCGTACTCAGTACGAGCATACGACCATACCTTACCTTCTAGAGTGCATCCTTATGAGATTTGAGATATTTGAACCAGGCACCATCCCTGCCCTTGTCCCTGTCCTCTCTGCCCTATCTAGTCCACATGCATGCCACCAGCTCCGATTGGCGCGCGGGCGTCACATCCTTATCTCGGCTAATTTTCTAGCGCTGTACGGCCAACGGGCGCTGGGTCTGGAGTAAGGCCCGTGCATTGACTTGTGGGAACTTTTTAGGGCGGACTCCGCTGGTTGTATCGGGAATTGGCCGCCCGGTTCCCGCCGCGGAAACGATCTAGACTAAGTTTAGATGGGGGCTGACGGGATCGGCAGACAGGGTTTATTCTTGGTTATAGTGTAGGTGTAGGGGTCGTGACTGGGGTTAGTCTTGGTAGGGTGTGGTTAGTTGTGGTAGGGTTACGGGTGTGAAGGCTTGATTGGGGAGTGGCCGGTATACTGTATTTTTAGCTAAGTTAGGTAAGCTAGGAAAGAGAGGCAAGTTAGGCAAGTACAGTCAGTAGTAAGGTGGTAAGGTAGTATTTGCTGTAATAAGAACTGTACTATTGGAGTCGAGGTGGGTTTAATCAGTTTAATCAGTTTACCATGATGATATTATGATCAAGGAAGGAATGAGGAAGGAAGGTACGGAGTACTTCCGGCGATACTTCCACCCCCACCATTCGGAGTTCCCCCACTATACTGCCCGAAACCCGACGCAATACCGCCGGGTACCCAGCCTATACTCAACATCTGTCGTATGTGAAGATCATGAAGAACAGATCGAGTTTCAAACGGATCCTACAACATCTCCAACACCTCCGCAGCAAGGGGCCAAAGCCAAAGCTAAACCAGACAACCACCACCATCCCAGATCTCCCCCATCCCACCCAGCGCAATGACCTCCCCCCCTTCACACACCCTCATCATCGGCGCCGGCATCACGGGCCTCGTCCTCGCCCAAGCCCTGCGCAAACATCACGCCGCCTCCTCCCCAACCGGGACCCTCCCCTTCACCATCTACGAGCGCGACCCCAACCCCACCCACCGCGGCGCCGGCTGGGGCCTCACCATCCACTGGGCGCTTCCTGACTTTGAAGCCCTCCTCCCCGCTGACCTCGTCGCGCGTCTCCCGGAAACATTCGTCGACACCGCCGCTGTCGCCGAGGGACTCACGGGGAATTTTCTCCTTTTTGATCTCCAAGATGGCTCTGAGCGCTTCCGGGTGCCGCCTAACACACGCATCCGCGTCTCCCGTGAGCGTCTCCGGCGCCTTCTCATGGACGGGCTAGATATCCAGGTGCGGCCCCCCTCACCCAACTTATCACTCCCCCACTAACCCCCTCTCCAGTGGTCCAAAACCATCACCGCAATCGACACCACCACCCCCGCCACCGTAACCGCCTCCTTCACGGACGGCACCACCGCAACCGGTACCCACCTCATCGGCGCGGACGGCTCCCACTCACGCGTGCGCACCTTCCTCTCCCCCTCCCCTTCCAACCACATCCTCCCCGTCCGCCTCCTCGGCACCAGCGTCCCCTACTCCTCCACGCGCTGCGCTTCCATCCGCGCCCTGGACCCATTCTTCTTCCAAGCCAGCGACCCCGCCACGGACGCATTTTTCTGGTTCTCCTTCCTCTCTGTCCCCGTGGACCCGAAGGAGGACAGGGAGTGTCAGATCCTGGTATCGTGGCCGTTTCGGAAGGGGTTTTTGGGGAGGGAGGAGCCGGTTGAGACGCCGGTGCAGGGGGAGAGGGTGGGGTGGATGAAGGAGGTTACGAAGGGGTGGGTGGAGCCGTTTAGGGGGATTGTGGCGGATATCCCGGGGGAGGCGGAGGTGAAGAGTTTGGCGCTCGAGGATTGGTTGCCGCCTGTGGAGGGGTTCGAGAGTAGAGATGGGAGGGTGACGTTGATTGGTGATGCGGCGCATGCGATGACTATGTGTATGTCCCCCCTTTTTTCGAGTTTTTCGATATGTTTTGCTAACTACCTACCCCTTTAGACCGCGGCGAAGCTGCCAACCACGGTATCGCGGATGTTGCGTCTTTGGTTAGAGAAATGTTCGCGGAGGCGGGCGCGGATGCCCCGAGCCCGATTGATAGGTATGTGGCGGAGATGATTCCGCGTGCGAGGGTTGCGGTGTTGAATTCGAGGAGGGCGTGTTTGGATGCGCATGATAATGGGAAGATTTGTGAGACGAGCCCGTTGGTGGCGAGGAGGGTGATTGTGCTGGAGTGATGGGGGGTGGAAGGGGAAGATGGTGTTGTGGGGAGTGATGGAAGTGCAGCTTTTTGCATATGATGAACGACGCATAGATTTTATCGTGATATAACGAATTTAAAAATATATTATTTGGGGAAAATTTTGTATAGGAATTGAGATTATTGTGATAAACACTCGATATAATTTAGCAAATATATTAACTCCCCTCACAACAATTATTTTGTTTCAACGACACTCTAACTAAAATTATATGAAAACTCCCGCTATCTAATAAACATAGCAAAATAGAGAAACAGGATAAACACACCCCTTTAAAGCTTTGTCCCAACCAAAACAATCAAAACAGCAGAATACGCCGCCGTTCCCCCCACGAGAGCCAAAGGACTCGCATCAGCTTCATGATAAAACGCCATCGTCACCGCAAAAAACACCGTCGCAACAGAAGCCGTCGCCAAGGCCGTGACTTTGTCGTGATGAAGAAGAATAAGCAGCATAGGAGCGATTAGAGCTAGGCCCCCCGCGAGGCCAAACTAGAACCGCTTATAGAAGGAGGCATCTCTTGCTCGTTTTTTTGTCCAGGCACGAGCATCACCGATCATCTCGGCATCCTCGTGATCTCTAGGTATCTCCATCATCTCCTTGTCGGATTTATAAAGCTTGTCTACCACCGGTCTCATGATTGCCCAGTCGCACCATCTACTATACATTAGATAAAACGGATCGCGCTCCATCTCGATATCATCTTTCTGTAGCATGTAGTCGAAGTCTCGAAGGGCATTGCCTATTCATCGTTAGTTAGGGTTTTTTTTTATATGATTATAGAGCTACTTACAATAGTCAGACATTAGGTCCTTGATACGCCACGCCTCGCTATCACATAAGGACTCGCTCTGGAAAATATCGATGGCTTTCACCGCAAGCCTCTTTCTTAACGCGTAGATATTCAGCCTTTGCAGTTCTGCGAGATTTATGATGGGAAATTGCGTTTCGCCAGGGCCGTCTATGTCGTAACAAAGTGCCCCTAAGCGCTCTTTTGCGATGCGTCTGGGAAGACCGAGTATGGACGAGCGGCCTTCAAGTATATCTCTCAACTTGGGTTCGGGTTCCGCGGCCCCTGAATTGGATCCTTCGCCCCCCTGACTTAACACCCCATCCTTTTCTGGCGGCTCATCTTCATGGCACCCCTGAAGACACTCCATCATCTCATTAAATGAGTCTTGATGTTTGCGGATTTTTTCTTGACATGGCTGTCTTAACCTTGGCGTTTGAGCAGCTGCTACTTCTGAGATGCTCATATTGTCTTCGTTGTCGATCTACGATTGCGCTTCAGCGCCTTCGTCTCCACGAGCCTGCTAGCGTAAGTCAAATGATACCACCTAAAATTCCCTGTGGTGTGCAGACTTACAGACTCGTTAGCTGTGGCTTCTATTGGAGTAGGCACATTGGCTGCTAGCCCGCCTTTGCTCTCCTCTCTTTCCGATTTGAACTCCTCTTGGGCTTTCTTTTCAGCTTCGCTAAGTTCGCTTCTCGTCTTTTTGTTAACCTTTCGATTGGGGTTATGACTATGGTTTTTTACTCCCCTGATGCCCTTACGGAAAGTCACCATAATATACCTTATATACTTGAATTGTGCAGATGTGTTGTGTGAAATATAGTCGTAGTGAACGTCCGGTCGAGCGCCGAGTGGTCAGTGAGGTGTGCTTTGTGACAGTCAGGACTTATGTGAGGATGATAGAGCAGATTAACGGACATATATCCTTGTGGGCTGTGGGCAAGAGGCTGCATATGTGATATTTGGATTCCTAAGGATTCCTAGCGCCTTGTCGACAGTATGTAAAATGGGAGGAGATGCCAACACAGAGAACACCTACTCCGTTGCCCACAACCCCGCGGAGTCTGGATTTGATGTGGTTAACCGGCATTGCTAGGCTAAAGAATATTATACGTACAAGGCTGGCAGTTCTTGGGCTGAGATGACAGCACATATGCACGTCGTAAAACGAATGAGAAGCTAACGCAAGTTGAGAAACCAATGGCATTGTTACTTGGCAGATAATCTTTGCGGCACTGCTGCGGCGTTAACAGACCCCGGCTTTCCATATGCGGAATGATGGACAACGACAAATTATGCAATGCAAGGCAAAGTGATTTCGGTGAGAGGATGAGATGAGGCTACCAACCCCCCCCCCGCACTTGCGACATTTGTGCCACGTCTGGGGATTTAGACAAGGCACAAATATCGCCCAATAAAATTACTTTGCAAGATGCGGCGATACATCCCCTGTGCATATCATGTTGGTATAGATTATCTTCATGCGGTTGGTGAGATCCTGTATGGCGTTGGGCTGGATTTGGAGACGGGGAAGTCGCTGCGGTTCCATTGGCTAAGCCGTGACACCGATGGCTACATTGACGTGCGAGAGTTTCGCAATTGTATATTTTATTTCCTAGCCGCATGTGGAATATCGAAACAAAACAATGTTATAGGCCACTTCCATCATTTGAACCGCAGGTGTAGGGCTCTGTTTTCGAATCCCTTGTGAGCATGATGCAAATTACTACAATGATGGAATGGGGCCTACCTAGGGATTTCTGCAATTATATTAGCCGCATTTCCCTTTCACTCTGCTTGAAGCCATTGTACTTTCTTAACGATCCGTGCATTTCGACGTGCTAGCATCAGGGCAAGAGCTGAGCTGGAAAAGCCTCATCGTGGCAGAAAAAGGGGCAGGCTAAACATCGAAATAAGAAAACGACGAAATATCAATAACGTAGCGGTTGATGGAAAAAAGGTGGTTCGTAGACGCCTATTTAGCTCCGATGATAAAACACATAATATTTAAAAACTAAACGCCCCTCCAAAGCTATCCGCTTTTATTTTAAATGCAGTTCTATTATAGACACCGCTTCTAAACCAGGAGTACACTGAAATAAAGTTAGCATCTCGCCAGGAAAGGGATATTCAGACGGTATACTTACGCGTTAACACACCCATCATTCTCGCAGTGGTTCATGATCTGCGCATATCTTCCCCACACCACCTTACCACCGGTCGTGACCAATCCCAACTCGCTAACGTTCACCTCGATAACCGTACCCTTCGTCAAAACACCCAGCTGGGTGTACATTGGGTTTTGCGGGTTCTTCTTGACGCTGATGATAGGCAACTGAACGGTGACACCAAGTTCCGGGTGCTGAATTGGTTGTTAGTACAGAAAACGGCCAGTTAGACTGGGATACTGACAGTAACGTTCGCCTTCTTGTATCTCAGACCCATAGGGCGGATGAACCTCTCGTATTTTACCGGGCGTCTGGTGAAGTCTGGTCCGACGAATGTTGGCTTGGTGATCATACGCTTCCATCCTAAAAACCCGTTAGCAGCTGCTTCCGTGTTGAAAAATATGGGATTCACGAACCCTTCTTGTTGGTCTTCTTTCCGGTCTTGACAACCTTGAACATCTCATCCTCAGCGATACCCCTGACCTTTGGCAAAGGCACGCTGAACTTGGCCGCCTTCTCCTTCCTCTTATTTTTAACTGGTAGTGGTCAGCAAGTCCCTTAAAAAACCCAGCATGTGTTCGACGTACTCGAGCTGCTCAGAGCCTTCGCGTTTGTAGGATTCGATCTGTCGAGAAGATATTGTGGGAGAGGCGTGTTGGAAGGCTCATTTGGTGCCGAAGACTTGACGTTACGCTCCTCATGCGCCTTGATCTGCTTCTTCATCTGGATCTTCTCATGATGCCTCTTCTTCTGGTATAACTTCGCGCGAAGACCAGTCAAGTTCTGCGCATCCTGCGACTGCTTCTTGCCCTCTCTGGCTGCTCTCTTGCGCGTCTTCTCCTCGTGATCGAGCTTGGGTGGTCCGTTAGTTCATGCGTACTCGTGGGAAGGTCGAGAGGAGGTCATACTCTTCTTCCGTGGAGTTTCCTCCAGCGGTCCATACTGTTTTGGTTGTCAGAATCATTGCATACGGGGTGGACTGTGGTGTCCTTACTATTCATTTTGAGGCATTGTAGAGGGTCGCTATCGAGCGACTGCCTGGATATCTTGGATGGGTATTGGTGAAGTTTGTCGACTGCCAGGATAGATGGCTGGCTGTCTGGGTTGTTGGTCGACTGTCTGGGGTGGTTGGACGTGGAGGTTATCCCACGAATTGCGCCAAGTGCGATAAAAATTCACAGCTTATCGGGGTCATGATCTAACCGTAATGACGTTAGCGTTGATCAACACCTCAGGCAACAAAAATCGTCAAACATGACAAACAACGATAACGCTCCAGCCGAACCCCACCTCAAGGTACCTTTTTGCTACAATTTCTATGTAAACATACTTATTCTAACTTTCCTCTCTACTATGTGATAACAGTTAATACTTATGATTACTACGTATATACGGTAATTATAACTACTTCTACGCTATTTAGAAGTAAATAAGTTATATTTGTGACTATATTTCATTGAGTAACGTCACATAGAAATTACACCAAAAAGCTGCCTTGAGATTGGTGATTGGGCCGGCCGAACTATCAATTCGAAAGTTGGTGGTTCGGCCTTGGCCAAACTAACCGGCCAGGTTACTGGTTGGGCAGGAACCAAATACAATAAATGGCCCTCATTCCCCATTATCCCCCGCCTACCTACTTTCTCGGCCATTCTCATAGAATACACTCATAGAATATACTTTCCTCGAATCTCAACCTAACCGTTCACCATGGCCAAAGTAAGCAGCCCGCCCAGGTCCCTCCAAGATACAATTCTAACCCCGCATATCAGATCACTACCCTCCTCCTCGATTGTGACAACACCCTCGTCCTCTCCGAGAAGCTCGCCTTCGCTGCCTGCGCTGATCTGGCAAACCACATCCTCCAGAAGCACAATCTCCACCCCAACTACACCGGCGAGTCCCTCATGACCGAATTCGTCGGCCAGAACTTCCGCGGCATGCTGCTCAGCCTCTGCCAGAAGCACAACCTCCACATCCCAGAGGACGAGCTTGCGGGCTACGTCTCTAGCGAGGAAGACGCTGTTATTGCGAAGCTCAATGCGAGCTTGGAGCCGTGTGAGGGTGTGCACGACGCCCTCAAGGAGATGGATGGGAAGTACACGCTGGCCGTTGTATCGTCATCAGCAGGGCGCCGTCTAAAAGCCAGCCTCGTCAAGACCAACATGCAAGACTACTTTGGAGATAGGGTATACAGCGCCGCGACGTCCCTACCTACGCCGACATCCAAGCCCGACCCTGCAATCTACAACTTTGCTGCCCAACAGCTAGGGAAGAAGCCGGAGGAGTGCGTGGCCTTCGAGGATAGCAAGAGCGGCACGCTGAGCGCGGTTCGCGCGGGGATCCCGGTTATCGGCTACGTGGGGAGCTACGACGAGGATGAGCGGGAGAAGATGACTGCTCTTCTCAAGGAAAATGGCGCAAAGATTGTCATGCAGCACTGGAGCGAATTTGACGGGGCGATGCAAACCATTGAGAAGGCCAAGCTGTAAATGCAGCCGAAATATACATAGAGCACCCTAGCTGTAACTGATATCATGCATCATGACGTAATTCCCGCAATTGCCCAGGAACGTGCCAATTCTCTGATAACAAGTGACTCCATCTGTCATGAGTATTTAACAACTTACCTATTCCCATGTCTGAACTCCTTTCTAGTTCTTATTGTACCTCTCTTGCTTTTCTACCATGTGATAACGAGATGTTATAATATTATGTATCACGTGATGTTACATTTTTAGGCTAAAAATAAATATTTATTGTCATAAGCCGCAGTTTGATCTTGGTATTTCTGACGGTCAATATATTATCTTGTAAATTTGCAGTTTGCTTTTGGTTTTTATTTGTACTTGTCTTGCGTTTCTAGCGTTGTGATAACGAGATGCCCGAAGATGCAGCATTAGGGACTTATTCCTTCGACCGGATCCTGAATTTCCGTGATGTTGGCAAGACGATCAACCAGTATACAGGCAAGAGGTTTCTACATCCATTGCATCCCATACTACTATGTACACGTTTCTCATATTGCCATTCCAGACTAGTAGCCGAGGGCCGCTTATTTCGATCTGCCAGGCTCGGTATGCGCACTTCCCCGGCCCTATTCAGGAAGCTCACACTTTACCCCTCAGACGATGCATCCGTTTCTGACCGCGAAACGCTTCGACATGATGTCGGAATCAAGACGGTCATGGACCTGCGAACAAAGTACCGATAGCTGGGTTACTCCTTTGGATTGGGAAGTTCTGACTCGATTAGGTCGGAGCATGTTAAGCAGGCTAAGAAGCGCGAGGTGGACCTCAAAATACCGGCGTTGGTGAGGTCTAATGATGCCTTGGCGGAGCCGATGGAGATTCCGGGGTTGGAGTACTGCAATATCAATATAAATGGAAAGGGTTTTGAGCGGACACTCCTCTGGAGACTGTCTTTTTGGAATATTTTGTAGGTCATTATTTCTGGCTTACCACTATGGAACTTGAGTTGTGGTCGGCTTCAGGAATCTGAGCATATCGGCTGGATGTTACAATATTTCTCTTGCCGCTAACATCTTCATTTTACCAGCAAGGTTCTAATCCTCATGCTCTTCGGCTACCGCATGGAAGCCATTAGCATCCTCGGCCGCGAAGTCATGAAACCCCGCGGCCTCATCGGACTCGGATACGACACCATCGACTACTGCGGCGCCGAACTAGCCACGGTTTGTCAACTCCCCCTTCTTCGTCCCCAGAACCCCTCTCTAACATCCCAGGCCCTCCGCGAATTCGCCTCCTCCCCCCGCTACCCCATCCTCGTGCACTGCACGCAAGGCAAAGACCGAACAGGCCTGATCATCTGCCTTCTCCTCCTACTACTCGACGTCCCCATCGACGCCGTGACGTACGACTACACGCTGAGCGAAGCGGGCTTGCTTCCCGAAAAGGAGGAGAGGATGGTGGAGATTAGGGAGATTGGATTGACGGAGGAGTTTGCGAGTGCGCCGGGGGAGTGGATTGGGAAGATGAATGAGTATTTGGGGGAGAAGTATGGGGGGACGAGGGAGTATCTTGGGGGTATTGGGGTTGATGAGGGGGTGCAGGCGAGGATTGTGGAGGCGTTGTTGGGTTGATGGGAAGGCTGGAGGAGATTCTGTTTGTTAGATATTTAAAAGGGCTTATCCTTCACCGTCTCTAACCCCTTGCGTCGTCTCACCTCCAGTTTCTCGTCTCCAGTCTCCGGCCTTTAGGGTCTCACCTCCAATCTCTTCCTCACAATTTCTCAATCCCAATCTCGTACCTTCAGTCTCCCACATCCAGTATCTCACCGCCAGTATCACGCCTCCAATCTCTCATCTCCAGTCCCCAACTCCAGTCTCCCAACTCCAGTCCCCCAACTCCAGTCCCTTACATATAGTCTCTCACATTCTATGGCTGGGATCCACCTGACAAAGACGCGGGTTTGAAGCGCTATCCCCGCTATCCGAGCCTCTCGTCCGCGTTAACTCCTCGTCAATTCACCGTCAATTCCCCGTCAACTCCCCGAACTGAAGCGTTATCTCCATCCTCTTGGCAGAAATCACGGAATCCGTTGGAGTTCTTCTCTCTTCTACCCAATCCCTTCCCAAAAAGTGACGTATACGGAGGCCCAACCATACTCACCGTAAGATGAAACAATCATACTTTGTAATTTCAATTTACAGCTATAGAACCACCACAAGCGATGTCCGTCGTCGAGGCGAGACCCGCCCGTCCAGCGAATTTGCATGATGACAAAGCCCGCCCCACTAGGGATCGCACCGGATTTAAGAAGTCCCATCCGCTCCCTCCACTCCAACTGAGTCCAGTCTCAAACCAGCCTAGTCCCTCTCGAATTCCGAAGGAGTTCGCGTGCGCCGTGTCCGTTTCAGCCAATCACAGCCCTCTCTATTCGACGGTCTTGGCAAAAGACCCTCCAACCAAGCTTTGTCGGCATTCCCCCTCCCCGACTCCCCGACATGCCGACGTCCACACCCATCTTTGGCGGTGGGAAGGTATCGACTGACAAACCTCCCCCGCCATTTTGCTAGCAGGATCAAGCCAAAGGCGGCAGGAGCTAGTCGCTCGGTACTTCGGCACGCTTGGGGATTGGGAGGAAAAATGTTGGCCCCAAAGGTGAGGGGAGAACAGAGAAGAGAGCCACTCGGGGAGAGATATGGACGCCACTACTGCCACTACTGTCACTAACCGTCCCTGTCTCGCATGGCGAGCAATGGGGAGCACACGGTTGCCTTCAGAATGGGTAATTCAGCCGTACAGAGTATGGATGGGGAGAGACGAAGTATGAGTCGACGCCGCGCATACTACGAATGCCTACAGGGAAGAGAGAAGGCTTGTCTGCCTGTCACGCACAGGGATCATCTGTTGGAGGATCCAGAATATACTTGACCTAGACGTCGACTTGCCGAGAATAAGGCTAGGTCCCTATCCCCAATCCCGTTCCCACTTAGCAATCAATCGCGCTTTTGTTAGATAGCCGTGCCCGTCCATATATCCTCTTCCTCCTCCTGCTCTCCACCGCTACCTACCATCGTCGCCCTATAGACTCGAGTGACACTCCTTGCACCCAGGTCTTACGTTGTGGCGCATCAGCGATGGTCTGACAGACGATCCGTGCCGATCATATTCAACAGCCACAGCACGGCCACAGGATGTCTCACCCCTCGGTGCCACGAGCGACCAACGCAGCGCTGGACCCAGCTGCTGCCGTGAACAGCACGAACCGTGAGGAATCTCTCGCCGTTGACAGCGAGCAGGGCAGCCACGCGCGCGAGAGTGACGAGAAAACCGAGAGAGATGAGAGGGATACGGATTTTGAGAAGGCTGAGAGCCATGAGAGCGATGCAGGCTTCGAGAAGACCAAGAGTGCCGCTGAGGCAAAGCCGATAGGAGAGCCGCTCGCCCCGTATGCTACCTCTGCGAGCGGCGCATCTGCAGCAACTACTGTGCCAACGGTGGCAACGAAGAAGCCATGGTACAAAACGCCCAACCCCATGAAATGGGGATCCATCCCGCCCATTCCTACAGAGAGAGGGGTGTCGAGAGAGGCGACTGCGGGGTGGTTCAGTTTATTGACCTTTCAATGGATGGCGCCAGTCATGACCGTGAGTGCTCAATATCCCCATGCGCAACTACAATTACTGACTCTGGATTCTAGGCCGGCTACAAACGACCACTCGACCAGAACGACATCTGGCTCGTCAACCCCAAGCGCAAAGCAACACCAATGACCGAGCGTATGCAAGCCTCCTTCAAGCGTCGCGCTGAGCGTGGCGACAAATACCCCCTCCTCTGGGCCATGCACGAGACCTTCAAGTGGGAGTTCTGGATCGGCGGCTTCTGCCAGTTCATCGCCAACTTGTTCACCGTCTTCGCGCCATTCACGCTGCGCTTCCTGATCCAGTTCGCAACCGACGCATATATCGCACAGAAGACGGGCGCGCCGGCACCCCATATTGGAAAGGGCGTCGGGTTGGTGATTGGCGTCACGGCTATGCAGGTGTGTCAGAGTCTGGGCATGAGCCATTTTATATACAGGGGTATGATGATTGGAGGACAGTCGCGCGCGGTGATGATATCGTGTATTTTTGAGAAGGCGATGAAGATCTCGGGGCGTGCCAAAGCAGGTGGACGAGCGCTCGATGACGATTCTGAGGGGGCGGCCAAGCCGGCTGCTGGGAAGGGGGACGGCAAGGACAAGAAAGCGGGGGAGAAGGGGAAGGAGGAGCAGGCGCCGGGCGTGTCGGGAGATGGTACGGGGTGGGGGAGCGGCCGAATTGTTAACCTCATGGCTGTGGACACCTACCGTGTTGATCAGGCGTCAGCCATGTTCCATTTGATTTGGACGGCCCCGATAGCCTGCATCCTCACCCTGGTTCTCCTCGTCATCAACTTGCACGAGAGTGCGCTTGCCGGGTTTGCCCTGCTTGTTCTCGGCATTCCCGCCCTCACCATGGCCGTCAAGAGTCTGTTTGCCCGCCGTAGGGCGATCAACAAGATCACCGACCAGCGCGTGAGTCTAACGCAGGAAATCCTACAGGCCGTGCGCTTCGTCAAGTATTTCGGCTGGGAGATGGCCTTCTTAGACCGGCTTCGCAGCATTCGTGACAGGGAGATTTACGCTATTCAGATCCTCCTGGCTATCCGTAACGCAATCAACGCTGTCTCGATGTCAATGCCCATCTTCGCTTCTATGTTGGCTTTCATCACCTACTCGCTCACCAACAACAACCTCGATCCAGCGAAGGTCTTCTCCTCCCTCGCTCTATTCAATTCGCTACGTATGCCGCTGAACCTGCTGCCACTCGTTATTGGCCAGGTCGTCGACGCATGGAGCTCCGTCAATCGCATTCAGGAGTTCCTCTTGTGTGAGGAACAGCCAGAAGAGGCAACCTGGGATATGGAGGCCAAGAATGCAGTTGAGATGAACAACGCCAGTTTCACCTGGGAGCGCACCGTCACACAAGAAGCAGAGGACCTCAAGGGCAAGCCCGTCAAGCCCACTACGAAAGAGAAGAAGTCCAAGAAGGCCACCGCCAGCGACTCGAACCCCAGCCCAAGCGACGCCAGCTCAGGCGACGTAACCCCAGACTCCGCCAGCACATCAGCCCCACCCCCCGAGCCCTTCAAGCTGCACGACCTCGACATCAAACTCGGTCGCAACGAGCTCGTCGCCGTAATCGGCGGCGTCGGCAGCGGCAAGAGCAGTTTCCTCGCCGCGCTGGCGGGAGACATGCGCAAGACGAGTGGGGACGTGCTGTTTGGCGCGAATCGGGCGTTCTGTCCGCAGTATGCGTGGATCCAGAATGCGAGCGTGCGCGAGAACATCGTCTTCGGGAAGGAGATGTCGCGGGGGTGGTACGACAAGGTCATCGATGCGTGTGCGCTGCGCCCGGATCTGGAGATGTTGCCGAGTGGCGACGGGACGGAGATTGGGGAGCGTGGGATTACGGTGTCGGGGGGGCAGAAGCAGAGGATTAATATTGCGAGGGCGATTTATTTTGATGCGGATATTGTGATTATGGATGATCCGCTCAGTGCGGTGGATGCGCATGTTGGGAGACATATTTTTGATAATGCGATTTGTGGGCTGTTGAAGGATAAGTGCCGGGTGTTGGCTACGCATCAGCTTTGGGTGTTAAACCGATGTGATAGGATTATTTGGCTGGAGGAGGGGAGAGTCCAGGCTATTGATACTTTCGCGAATCTTATGGCGAATGATGTGGGCTTCCAGCACTTGATGGAGACTACGGCAGTGGAGGAGCGAGAAGAGAAGAAGGAAGATGAGGAGGAGGCGGGAGAGGAAGTGAAGGACAAGAAGAGCAAAAAGAAGAAGGCTGCGGCGGGGTTGATGCAGGCGGAAGAGCGACAGGTCAAGAGTGTGCCATGGTCCGTCTATGGATCCTATATCAAGGCATCAGGGAGCATGTGGAGTCTCGTCCTCGTCCTGCTCCTCCTGGTTCTATCGAACGGAGGTAAGTTGTCTCCCCTCGACATGTCTACACCCGCTAACCCATCCATCAGCCAACATTGTGACCTCTCTCTGGCTCTCCTGGTGGACGAGCGACAAATTCGGCTTCTCGTCAGGTACATACATCGGCGCGTATGCCGCACTGGGCGTCTCACAGGCGCTCCTGATGTTCGGCTTCTCTGTATCTCTCACCGTGTTTGGTACGACATCTAGTAAGGTGATGCTGAACCGGGCGATCACGAGGACGCTGCGGGCGCCAATGGCCTTCTTCGACACGACGCCGCTTGGGCGCATCACGAATCGATTCTCGAGAGATGTGGATACCATGGATAATTTCCTGACGGATGCCATTCGCATGTACTTTCTGACGATTGGCATGATCTTCGCGACGTTTGCGCTGGTTATTGCGTACTTTCATTATGTATGTCCCCTTACTTGCAGGTTGGATATCAGAAATTCTAACCCGATACAGTTTACAATCGCTCTCGTCCCGCTATCCGTCATCTTTGTATTCTCCGCTGGATACTACCGTGCCTCAGCCCGCGAGATGAAACGATTCGAGTCCGTCTTCCGCTCAAGCCTCTTCGCAAAATTCAGCGAGGGCCTATCCGGCACTGCCAGTATCCGCGCCTACGGGCTGCAAGACCGCTTCGTCATGGGAATCCGCTCTGCAATCGACGAGATGAACAGCGCATACTACCTCACCTTCTCGAACCAGCGCTGGCTCTCCATCCGCCTCGACGCCATTGGCAATCTCCTCGTGTTCACGACCGGCATCCTCGTCGTTACCTCCCGCTTCAACGTCAACCCCTCCATTGGCGGCCTGGTTCTGAGTTACATCCTCGCTATCGTGCAGATCCTGCAGTTCACTGTCCGCCAGCTTGCTGAGGTCGAAAACGGCATGAACTCTACAGAGCGTGTGCACTTCTACGGCACGGAACTAGAAGAGGAAGCACCGCTACACACCATCGAAGTCGCGGACTCGTGGCCGCAGGCCGGCGAGATCGTGTTCAAAGACGTGGAGATGCGCTATCGACCCAACCTCCCCTTAGTCCTCTCAGGCCTGAACATGCATGTCCGCGGCGGTGAGCGCATCGGTGTCGTCGGACGTACCGGCGCAGGTAAATCAAGTATCATGTCCGCACTCTTCCGACTCGTTGAGGTCTCCTCGGGCTCCATCACCATCGACGGAATCAATATCTCCACAATCGGTCTCCATGACCTGCGCTCGCGCCTGGCTATCATCCCGCAGGACCCGACGCTGTTCAAGGGAACTATCCGCAGCAACTTGGATCCGTTCAACGAGCACACCGATCTCGAGCTTTGGTCGGCGCTGCGGCAATCCGATCTCGTCTCCGCAGATGCGTCGCTCGATGATAAGGCGCCTGGACGCATCCACCTCGACGGTGTGGTGGAGGAGGAGGGTCTCAATTTCTCCTTAGGCCAGCGCCAGTTGATGGCGTTGGCTCGCGCGCTGGTGAGAGGGTCGCGCATCATTGTGTGTGATGAAGCGACGAGCAGCGTGGATATGGAGACGGATGATAAGATTCAGCGCACGATGGCTGCTGGGTTCAAGGGCAAGACATTGCTGTGCATTGCGCATCGGTTGAAGACGATTATTGGGTATGATCGCATTTGTGTGATGGACAAGGGGAGCATTGCGGAGCTGGATACGCCGCTGAGGTTGTATGAGGCGGGGGGGATCTTTAGGGGGATGTGTGATAGGAGTGGGATTCGGAGGGAGGATTTTGGAGAGATTAAGGAGATGGAGTAGGGGAAGATGTTTTTGCATGGGAATATGGCGTTACATAGAAGTTACCCATATCATGCATTTGGGACATGGTGGTAAAAATAGTTCTCATATATCTATTTATTAGAAGCCGTTAATTCAAAAATTTACTTAATATCAGACAAAAAACCTCATACTTTTCATATTTTGTGAATTTCACGTGCTTGGCAAAATAAGAGTTGTGCGTACGTCATGTTCTCGAATGGGAGTTGGCACAAGCGCCCACGATTTTAAGCTTAGCCACGATTTAATCATCATAGGCAATGACGTCAGTCCCGGCAATCCGAATTTCTAAGCTGTTGCGCGCCGGCAGTCGCAAAAAAACCCTTGCTTTTACTCTAGTAGACATTACATATACATGAACACTCGTTAAATGGTCGCCAGGACCCTTACTATGTCTTTCCAGTAGATTTCCGTGCCACTAGGCTATATCAACATCTTTATACAAAAAACAACGCGCCACAACTGAAGCGCGCATTCTCTCATCGACGACTACAGCTTCCCAGCTCTCAGCCAAGCATGTGGGGGTTCTCATATTGGGTACGTCTCGCCGCGCGCGCCATCTTCACGCATCCAAAAGCTTACTTTTCCACCAGGTTTTCCCCGTCATCTCGGGCCTCACATGGTACGCCCCTTCCCCCCACCATTTCAGCAAACCCCCCTAACACCCCCCAGGCTCGGCATGTTAATCGCCATGCTGGCCGTCTGGACCACCTCCGGTCGCCCACACTACCCCTCCATGGACCCCCGCCAAAGAATCGCCTACATCTCCGACGTCGGTGCGCAAGGCCTCAAGCCCCTCTTCATCGCCGGCTCAGTCGTCATGACCGTCTTCCTCGACCTATCGCTAGTGGCGGAGCGCTGGCTACGACACCGTGGAAGGCTGGCGCGCAATCGCACTATTACGGAGAAGGCGTTTATGTTTCTCTCGATGCTGGGGGCGTTGGTGGGGACGGTGGGGTTGATCTGTCTGAGTATCTTGGATACGCTGCGGCATCCACATATGCATAATCGGTTTCTCGTCGTGTTTATGGTGGGATACGTGGTGTCTGCTATCTTTATCTGCGCGGAGTACCAGCGCTTGGGGATTCGTGAGTTTGGCTCAGCATTTCGAAAAGGGGGGTGTGTTGTTGACAGTTACTTAGATTTCCGCGAGCATCGTGTGCTGAGGGCGTCGTTTTGGATTAAGCTCTCCTTTATTATCATCGAGGTCGCCTTGGCAATAGGTAAGCCCCCCACAACGACAGAGGAGCGCAATCTGCTAACCAACCCTAGCATTCGGTGTGGAGAGCAGGAAAGACAATTTCGACACGGCGGCCGTCCTTGAATGGACCATCGCCTTCATCTTCACATTCTACATCCTCTCCTTCTTCATCGACTTGATCCCGGCTGTGCGCACCAAGGAGCGCGTTAGCGAGGAGACGGTTCTGCAGATGGAGGCCAATGACCCGCATGCGCTTATGCACGAGGATGAGGCGCGCTTGCACCAGGCGCAGTATGATGGCCCGAATTACCGCGGGGATGGAAGCCGACTTGGGCAGAACTTTTGAGTGAGAGGGCTTGGATAAAGGGGGTTAATTTGGAGGTGCGTTGTTTTAGCAACACTGTAGTCGGGCCTATGCAGCGTGGAGGTAAGTAAACCGGATAGCGCGAGCGGAAGGCCATTTCATTATCACTTCAGGTGTGTCTTGGAAGCGAGGGAGCGAGTGTTTAGTTAGAGCGGGGGTAATCAGGCGTCGGCGCTCAGAGGTTGAACATTGTAATATAGATATAGGGGTTAGAGGTTAGAAGGCAATAGAATCACAAGAAATAGTCCATCCATACGGAAACAATGCTTCAGCGCTGTCTAAGTCATCTAATTGATACACACCATACTACTACTACAATGCTCCCATATTTGTGGCCAGACTTAAAACCGCATTACAATCCCTCCCTCTCCCTCCTCCCAGCGCCCAAACACCACGACCCCACCTCCCAAAATAGCAGAAAATAAAACAAACATCCCGCAATCTCACTTCCGACACCTCCGCCCCATTCACTCAGTCTATATCCATCCCGCCCTCACTCCCCTCCTCCTCCGTCAGCCCCAACAACGCCTTATCCACATCATCCAGATCCTCTTCCTCCTCGGCCTCCTCCTCGGCCTCACTCGCCAACCCCAACAGCGCCTTCTCCATCTCATCCAAATCCTCCTCCGTCGTCCCCGCCTCCTCCACCGTCGCCACCGGTTCCTCAATATGCGCCTTATACCCCCCCTCGCCCCACCTATCAAGTCTCCTCCCCATCCTCCTAAACGCCGCCCCATACGCCGCCATCTCCTCCCCAAAATCATCCTCCTCACTCTTCAACTGCACCAATCCGCCCACACCCCTCTCCCTGAACGGTCCGAGCGCTCGGCCAAGACTTTCCTCACTCTCGCTGTCTTCGCACATCTCCTGCATAGCCGCTGTGCGGTGGACGGCCCTCAGAATCGCACCCTCCATCCGCCGCGCCTTGCGTGCGTTGTGGTGAACCCGTCGCAGTCCGCGGGAGAGAATGTAGTTGACGCGCTGGTTCCTATTGTGCTCCACGGCAAGTTGATGCGCAGTAAGTGGCCTCGTGCGTCGCGCAGTCGGTGCCTGGCCCTCTGGCGCCTCGCGTGGTGCAGGCGATGATCCGCCATCGATTTGGTGCTTGAGCGCACCACCGCGCGTGCGCGCCCCGCTCAGGCCGTGGACGCGCAGGTTGGATCCGCCTCTTGGTGGTGTCGAGCGCGCACTGTCAACGTCGGAGTCGTATTTCGAGGCACGCGTGCGTAGGACCGCAGACGGGCTAGCACCGACGTCGTCGGGGCCAAGGTTAAGTTTGGGCTTTGGGCCGCGCTTGGGTGGTCCGTAGTCGATATGCAGTGCTGCCTGGTCAGCTTCAATGATGCGCTTGCGCTCGCGCATCTTGGCTTCGCCATACTCTGTCTCTTCGGGGGTGTCGACGTTCTCAAGGGCCATCTCGGCATCGTTAAGGGTCGTGAGGGCGGGGACGCCTTGGTTGGACACACCGGTGCCGTAGTCGACCCCGGCACCAAAGGGGTTCTCTTTGCACCCTTCTTCAGTGAAGTCCGACTCGAGGTAGTGCCACATGAGCCAGAGGAGTGCGCGGGCGCGGGACTTGCTGGAGAGTGTTGGGCGCATGATGAGGTCAAAGAAGTCGCGGCCGGGCGGGAAGTGAAGTTCGGTGACGCGGGCAGCGTATTGGGCCAGGACAAAGATCAGATTCACGGGGTTGGTGCGCGGTATGGGTGTGTCTTTGATCTTGTCGATTGAGTTGGGCTCAAAGCGGTCCTCTGATGCGCCCTTCAGGATCGACTTCAACCGCGGGGCATCCTGCAGCTGTTTGTAGGAATTGGGGTCTTGTTGTGCTTGTAGGGATGGAATGGCGTGGTATGTCCGCAGCTGTGCACGCATTTCCGGAAAGACTGGGCGTTTGTTAGCAATGTCATGACTTTGTCATAGGGTATGACTTACAGTTCAGAGTTGTGTTCATCCTCCCAAGATTGACCAACAGGCAAACCATAGCCATGTTCTTTGCCGGCTCATGTTCGCTCATCAACTTATCCCTCAGGATCTTGCTAGTCTTGCTACTCCTCGCCATGGCATCGATGTATAGTTCCGCGAAGCTCTGCGGTGCCAGTTCCGCATCATAGCTGTTGGTGAAGCACTTTGTTTCATCATCAAAGATATTCCACAGGAATTCATACTGAATATCCTTCCTCCACAATGGCTCCCCATCATCCTTCTTCAGATGCCGCACCTTGTGCCCACTGTATCCGGCACCAGCACTTGCCTCCTTGTGCGCCGCGGCCCCCTTTGCAGCCCGTCCCTTTGCGCCGCTCTTTCCGCTCCCCTTCCCTGCTGATGGCTGTGGTTTTGGGTTCTCATCTTCCGTCATATCTGCGTCTTCGCGCTTCTGTGGCGATGAAGTCGGTGCCGACTCAGTGTCTCCCAGGACGTGCTGGAGGGTGGTTCGTGGATCGGCGCGTGTTGGCGATGATGCTGCAGTGCGGTGATCGTCCATTTCGGAGGCTTCAATTGTAGACCCAGGCGAGCGGCCGCCGTAGAGGTCCGTCATGGTTGTGGATTGGTGTAGATGTCTACATGAAGAGTAATCGAGGTTAATTTAAGTGAGCCTTTGACGTGCGCACCCCAGTTGGTCCAGCCGCGTTCGTCTGTTCCAAAGGTGCAGACCACCGCGATCACGGCAACTTCCGAGGCTGGATTATTCGCTGGTGGCCTCAATATCACGACTAAGCCACCACTGGTAATCACGCATAAATGAACATCGTATAACTTTAGGATTTACTCAATTTAATGAATGCTATTTACTCGCCCTAAACTAAACTCAAACTTTTCCCCTATTGAAAGAAGTCTACTGCGACTTGCTGTAACGTACGTACAAAGCCACACATCCACTGATAACAGCCAGAAACAGCACCTTCTGGAAAATGCTGATGCCCTCCGATGACGGGGTCTTCATCGTATGAGTGTCTGCATCGACAATATCATCGCTTTCTAAACCTGCGAGGTTGAACAGAACGGATCAGCGGGTCCAGGGAAGCTACAATTCTAGATACGTTCAGGAAGGGTAACAGGTTTAAAGGTCGACATGCAGACCTTCTGCGGGGACCTCGAGCTCGCCGCTCTTGGTGATGGTGACGTTCTCCTTGGGCTTGTCGCCGCTGCCTTTGGGCACGTCCTCGATCTTCTGGACAATCTCGTAGCCCTCAAGGACCTCGCCGAAGACGACGTGCTTGCCATCGAGCCAGCTGGGGGTTGTTAGTTCGTGTATTTACTTAAATGGATGCTGGGGGCGGGACTGACCTGGTGATGGCGGTGGTGATGAAGAATTGCGAGCCATTGGTGTCCTTTCCGGCGTTGGCCATGCTGAGAAGACCAGTCTTGGTGTGCTTTAGCTTGAAGTTCTCATCCTTGAACTTGTCGCCGTAGACTATCCCAATTAGCCAATTTACCTCTTCTGCATCATGTCCATCACTTACTCGACTTTCCGCCGGTACCATCACCCCTGGTGAAGTCACCACCCTGGATCATGAAGTTCTTGATAACACGGTGGAAGCTCGACTTCTCAAATCCGAAGCCCTTCTCGCCAGTGGCGAGAGCGCGGAAGTTCTCAGTCGTCTCTGGGACGGTCTTGCCGTAAAGGCCCATCACGATGCGGCCGAGCGGCACATCGCCGTGGGAGACATCGAAGTAGACCTTGTGGGTGATCTTCGGGCCCTTGGAGGCCGAGGCGGTCTGCGCGAAGAAGAGGAAGGCGGCCGTGAGGATGAGTAGCACGGAGACTACGCTGCGCTGGAGGGTGAACATCTTTGCACAATAATATCGCGAAAAAAAGATGTTGTGGTTGTTGATTGGGAAGGAAGTGGCGGGGAAGACGACACCAAAGACGCCTTTAAGCTCTGACCGCATGGGGGTGGCCCTGGTTTCACATAGGTGTTCGATTGGCATGCTGACAGGGGTATGTGAGCACGTGACCTGTAGAGCTATTCGTGGTGGCCCGTGCGGCAAAACCGCGGAAGCCGAAATGTTTCTTGAGGCTCTACAGAATCCCGACGACAGTGCAGCAGAAACGAACGCCAGTTGTCGCCAATTGCAATTCCTCGAACTCGCAGACGTGCGAATAGACCCCCCGAAACATCTCTCACAATGGTACGCCCTCTGTCTTCCGAGGCCCCCAACCACAACCCTCCGCCCTTGACCACCCCCC
>JPKD01001563.1:0-14790 GCA_000750935.1 Pseudogymnoascus sp. VKM F-4519 (FW-2642)
CCTAAACCCCCCTACCCCTCCCCCCTTCCTCCACACATCCACACCACCATATTTCCACTCCAAAAACCAAGACGACGGCGCAGCACGTACCACTCCCGCAGCAACTCGCAACACCACCACACACAGATCGAGCCGCGCCTGCATATACTCCACCATATTGCCCACCATCCACATCAATCACCATCCACATTCCTATCTACATCATGACCACACACATCGCCATACATCACCATCACCATCACCATCACCGCCACGTACACGGCCATAAACCACCTCAACACCTCACCATCTGCACCCGCATAACCACACACCGCAGTCCAACCCCAGCCGCCACTGCAGAATCCAGTAATCCAGTACCAGTAAGCCGCTCCAACCTCCCTCCGTCCCCCTCGCCCATCGACCATTCACTGGCGCTTCCCCATCACCCACCCGCGTCGCGGCCAAGCCTTTCGCCTGAACCCCTGCAGCGCACGCCGTCGTCACTCTCGCCCGCCCCCCCCCCAACGCCCATCCAGTAAGGTCGCGATAACGAACGTCCGGACGGGGCCTCCGGCGGCGATCTACCCCTAGTACGCGTCTGCGATCGCCGCTACGCAGGGAAGTACTTCGTCCAGTAGAGGCTGGGCAGGCCGAGACCACCGACAGTCACCATGCAGCAAGGGGGGAGGGTGTGTTATGGCGGGGTAGCCGGAAGCTGCGTGCCTTGATCTATATATGCTCCGCTCATTGGCTGAGCTCTGCTCCGGAGGTATCTGCGGATGGGTGGCAAAATCCCCCCGGGCGCCTCAGTCCCACAAACCCGTCGAGTAACGCTGGCTATGTAGTGTATATGCGGCCTTGGGCTGTGATTGCCCATGCAAGCTCGCATGCACGTGTGTGCGCATGCGGTCTCGGTCTCTTCCGTGGCGTTTATGAAGTTTCAAATGGTCACGTGCTTACGCCATGCAACTACAACAGCACTGGAGCAGCAGCAGTAGCAGAAGCGACAGCAGCGACAACAGCAGCAGCAGCAGCAGCAGGTGGAGCGCTCGTCGCTTCGCCTTCGCCAACCACCGTGACTGGCACTGTTACAGCCTCAACCGGAATTCCGCCCTCCCGGCCACCCTGGTCCCCCTTCTTGCCCTTCCGCCTCGCCATTTTACGCTCATGCTCCTCCTTCCGCTCCCCCTCCCCCACCTCCTCTTCCCCTTCCTCTAGCTCCCTCAGCCTGCCTAGATCGACCACCTCGTCTAGCCCACCCACCTCCCGCGGCCCCTCCACCCCGCCCGGCGGCAGCGCCCACTCAGGTAGCTCGCTCCTGTAGCTCCACTTGAGGTCCTTATCCTCATAGCGCAGCGAGTGAAGGTAAATCCCCATCTCCTGCGCCCCTGGATCCGTGTACAGCGGCGTCGAGCAGATCTCACACAGCTCTCCCGACATCTTCTCCGCCTTCCGCTTGTTATAATCGTCCACCATCTCGTCGTGATACGCCACCGCGTCCGCGACCTCGGATTTCCCCATCCTTGCGAGCCGTGTAATAACATCCTCGTCCGCCTGCATCGCATCCGCGTCCCCAGCCCCGAGCGACGCGCCCCAAACCCGCTGGTTGCTGTAGATAGGGTCGTTCGTGATTGGATGACCTAGGAACTGAAGGTGCACGCGGATCTGGTGCGTGCGGCCCGTGATGGGCAGACAGCGTACTATAGAGTACCCCTTCTTGCCCACCCATGGCCTGCCCTCTGTCTTTCCCTCCTCCGCTCCTGCCTCCTCGGCCCCCTCCTCTGGCCCGTAGTATGCGAGTCGTCGGAACACCGTGCGTGCCGGTTTGCCGCTAGCACGCACGCGATTCAGGCCCAGCTTCGGCGAGATCTGGAGGATGGGCATGGCGCACACCACGTCTCCGTCGGGAAACTTGCCAGCCACTCGGGCGACGTACTCCTTGCGCACCGTGCGGCCCGAGATCTGTGTCGACAGCTCCTCGGCGGCGCGCGGGTGCTTGCCAATGAACATAACGCCGCTGGTGAGCCGGTCCAGGCGGTTGCACGGTAGGGGTTTCCATCCCGGGCGCGAGGCCGCCAGAATCTCGATCACCGAGTTATAGTTGTAGCGCCCAGCGGGGTGGACGGGGATACCGGACGGCTTGCAGATGACCATCATGTCTTCGTCTTCACTTATGACCGTAATAGGGGCTGCTGTAACGGGGGGTTCGTGTCGATGAAGTGTGTGCGAGATCACGTCTCCATTCTTGACGACGTGGGTTAACGATGCGGGTTTGCCGTTGACGACGACCATGCCGGTTTCTATCGCATTTTTCTGTTCCATATTAGCCCCGTCCTCCTCCATTCCTCGTTTCCCACTACCCAGGAAGACCAGTAACTCACATAATACTCCACAGGCCGATCGCGAAACTCGCTCTCAAAGATATCCAACAACTCCCTCCCCCTCCACCTCATCTTGCAGTTCGTATTATACGTGAAGTGGTACGGCGCGACCCTGCGCAGCCCATCCTCAAACACATAAGGCCGCGGCCATGGGTCGGCGGGTGTCACCACCACTGCCGGCGGGGCGGCCATCGGGCGTTTCTCGACGAGCGTCGGCCAGCCGATTTGTTGACGGACCGGGACGAGGGCGAGGACCGGGTTGCGGGCGTAGAGGAGCGCGGCGATTCGGGGTGAGGGCGACAGGGTTTATGTGGGGGGGTGTGAATCGTGAAGAGAGGTCGTGGATGCGAATGTTCGTGGAGGAAAGCACTTGAGTTGCTGGTGGCGCCTTCCCCCTCGTTGTCCAGAAGGCTGAGGGAAAATAATCCGGTCGGGCGGCGGGAGAGGGCAGAATAATAAATTTGACGTATTAAGTTTAGCGTGTTATGCCCTGCCCAGAGCGTCATACCTCGGCTGCCGCGATTTCCGTTCCGATTAACTCTATAAACATTGCGGTTGCGGATGCGCTGCGGGAAGTTAGAATATCTGAAATATACTCTCCATTGCTCTATAAATCTCTCTCAGAAGTTGCTCTCACAAGGCCACCTCATAAACTCCCCTAATCTTGAGGCCTCTCCACCGTTCCTACCATGGACTCCCCAGCCGTCCTCCGCGAGCGGAAACGCTCCGACTACCCATACGTCCTCACATACCGCACCCGCTGGAGCGATAACGACATGTACGACCACCTCAACAACTCAATCTACAACTTCCTGTTTGTCCCCCCCTGCCCCTTCCCATACCCCCAGCTAACCCCCTCCAGCATCGACTCAGTAATCAACACCTACCTCTCGAAGCATTGCGGCCAATCCCCCCGCACCTCCGCGCAATACGGCCTCGTCGCCTCCTCGCACACCGACTTTCTCTCCTCCCTCGCCTTCCCAGCTGTCGCGGAGACGCGGCTACGCGTCCACAAGCTCGGCCGGACGAGCGTCACGTACGAGGTTGGGATTTGGGAGGAGGGTGTGGAGGGGATTAAGGCGGTGGGGAGGGTGGTGCATGTTTTTGTGGAGAGGGGGACGGGGAGGCCCGCGCGGGATGGGATGGGGACGGTGCTGAGGGGGGGGTTGGAGAAGTTGAGTGCGGGGGAGAGGGGGAAGTTGTGAGTGTGGTGTAAGAGTGTTTTAAAAGCGAAGCAAGCCACAGGAAGTCATGTCTGATTTACAGGTATTATTGTAACATTTGGTATCTACTCTATACAAGTATAATCCATCCATACCACCATCTTTGCTTCGTTTTGAACACCATACAAATGTTGAATCATTTCCATCCCACAGTATAAAACCCCGAACCCAAACATAGCTAAACGCCCTTCCGCACAGTAATTTGAACATCCCGCAACTCACTAACTTCGACAAGCGGTGCTTCCGCTGTATATATCCCCAACAAACACCCCGCTCCCATAAAACAGTCATAATCAAACAAAATATTATACCCAAACAAAAATAACTCCTTCTATCCACCTCATTCTTCAGCCAAAAGCCCTTTCGTTACAACAGTCGATCCCCATTTCGAACCAAGACCCTCGGCCTGTGGAGTCACATCCATGGGCATCGATTTAGCAAAGCCAGAGTAGGGCATGTAGTCGGGCGGGGTCGTATTCTCATGGTCGAGGATCACATGGTTGCGAGATTCAAACGTGTCGACATCGATAGTCTTGAGAGACAAGAAGTGATAAGTGTGCACAGCCTTCGTCTGCCCATAGCGGCGTGCACGACCAACGGCCTGGGTCATGGCTGCCTTGTAGGTCTGCTCTCTATCGGTGAGATAGGGGGAAACGAAGATGATGTGGTTGGCGTTGGTCAGATTGCTGAGGCGGGTTAGTTGGGTCTATTAATAAATGGGAGTTGGGATTCTTACCTTCCAGCTGCAGATGCGTCTCCGATGTTCAGAATAAGAACCTTCGACTTCTCCTTGCCTGTCTCAGTTTGGAACTTTGTCAGAGTCTTGGCCGGGTCTCCTCTATCCAGCGAAAGGTATGTGATGCGCTTATCCTTGAACGCGCCGATAATCTTGTCCAACAAATCCGTGAACTGAACAAACAGAAGCACCTGCTCGGTATCTGGGATATTCTTGACAAGGCTGATAATATCTTCAATCTTCTTGCCGTAGTGCCGACCCTTTCTCGTGGAATCATCTTCGACACCAAGCTCTGGTGCTTTGATGACCTGCCATTGCTTGTTAATCGCACTGCACCCAACGACAAGACACTCTTCCTTGGCGGCCAGATTGTTATAGAACATCTTCTCATGCTTCGCGCGACAGCCGTCGCAGGCAGTGTGGCCACACTGCGACAGGATCGAAATCTCCTCTGGGGAAAGGCCAGTCTTCTCACACTTCGAGCACGTGCAGCCTGCACCCGCCTCATTCCCAAGTCTCAGGTTGGTATAGTGCTTCTGCAAATTCCTAACATAGTCGAAAAAGCGGAGGCAGCGCTTTCTGCTCACATACTCGATGACCATCTTGCGCAGAATGTTCGTAACATCTCTCAGTGCCGTGTGCGCATACTCGATATTGCCATTTCGGCCGTACGGGAGCAACGGCAACAGCTTCTGGGTATCCTCCGGTGCATCAGCCGACGAGATGCCGTCGCTCTCAGAATCGGCACGCTTTCGCTTATTGGTTGGTTTGGCTTTCTTTGATCCTGGCTTCGCTCTTCCTTCGGCCGCAAGGACAATGTCACGCTCTTCCTGGGTCATGTAAAACTCTTCCCAGTCGTCATGAGAGCTACGCTTAGCAGCCTCCTTCATCGCCATAAAAATCGCATTACATGCGTCAACGTCACCGTAATGGTTTGACTCAACCTGGCGCTTCAAGCTGACGTATTGGTCGCAAGGTTCTTCGCAGCTGAGGTGGAGATATTCGGCCTGTCTAAGAGTCTTGTTCAAATCAATCTCCAAGGCATCGAGTTGCTTATTTCTAATCCCGACAATGACAGCGCACGCATCGGGCGCATTGTTCAGGCCATCGTGCAGCTCATCAAGCGTGAAGTGGGATGCGCATTTCATGAGTGCCTCACCAACACTGTCACTCTGACCCAAAAGCTCACGAATGCGCTTCATGCGGTCATTCTCCATAGCTCTCTTCCCCTTCGTCATCTTGAAATCCGACGCAGCCAGAAGTTGCTGAAGCTCAAGATAAATCGCGCGCTCAGCAGCTGGGAGGATGGCCGGCATGATGTGCACAGAGCCGTTGATTGCCTCGATATCGGCGATGTTCTGGCGGACAAACTTGTCGAGGAAGCGCTGTGCAAGCTTGTGGCGATTCTCGTGCCAAGCAAAAGACTGCTTCTGGTTGAAAGTACGGAACTCTTCGCCGGACGTCATATTCCTGGTCATCGTCTTGATGTTCTGGGCATTCATCACCCCGGTGGTGAAGTCGTCGATACCCAGGTTGATACCAAGGAACCTCGACATGCACTTGACATCCAGGAAATCTTGGAGTGGGGGAGTTCCCGAAAGAACCCATTTGGCGGCAGCCTTGAGGTTGGCAATCGTCAAGCTCTCTTCGCCAGCAACGTAGGCATACTCGTCAACGACGACGCGGCTAAATCTGAAAATCTCGAAAATCGGACTCCTCATGCCCTTATAATTGTTCGTCTTTGTCAACTTGGTGAGGCCAAAGATGTCCTTTCGGGGCTTGACGGTGAACTCCTTCTTGGTCTCTGGCTTCTTGTCTGCCTTCACATCGACCTTCAATGCATCCTGACCAAAAAGATCTGTAGCCGAGTCCAAACGAGTTTTCTGGAGTTGAAGTCTCTCGTTGTAATCCTGATATGCCTGTCCTCGAAGACGCTTCGAAGGGACATAAGCCTCAACATCAGTGGCCGATTTCCCCTCTTCAGTAAGCTGGGAGTCGATATGTTTCTTCAATGACGAAGGTTTCGACTTCAGGACCTCCACATTCTCAGCCACCTTCTTCATTGCATTAGCGTACCAAGCAGACTGTGCTCTAGCAGGAGCTTTCTCAGGCAACTCGAGGACACCGGCAAATTGGGCAAGCTTGAACAGGTAGTTGTCGCCTTCACAGATAGACCAAGATGCGATGATAATGTCGGCTTGTTGGAAGTCCTCCACGCTATACTTATCAACGGACGCGAGTGACTTCAAGACCGTTACCTTGTAGCTGCCAGGCAAAAACTTCCTAACCTCGCTGTACCACTGGTCGGGAAGTTGCGACGGGACAAGAATGAGAGTTGCCTTGATTGGAATCAAGCCATGGATGTCCTCCTTGGATGACTTCTCATCTGAGGTTCGCTGCATGTCGATGAGTCCCAAGGTAGTAACAGTTTTTCCGTAACCGACTTGATCCGCAAGAACACCTCCACGAATGACTTTCGCTCTGGATGCCCGACCTTCAGCGCGCCAGCCCAGAAGTGGGATACTAGCCTCCTCGACTTCTTCCTCGACGAAGGGCTCGACGTTCTCTCCCTCCTGCTTGACCATCCAGTGCAGAGACCTCTGCTGCTCAGGGCGAAGAGTAAATTTGAAACGAGGCGGGTTCGTCGAAGGCTTATCAGCGTCATTGTTCTTCAAAGCAAAAGCCGGGAAAACCATCTTTGGTGGAGCAACATAGTCGGTGACGAGGCGCCATTCCAGAGTAGCACTTGTCGCATCATCACCAAGCAATTTGGCAGCAGCTCTATGAATAAGAGTCTGCGGGTTGACGGCGAGCTTCAAGTCGACAATGCCGGCTTCATCGATGCAAACTTGAGTGACGAGAGGCGAAGGTCGACCTTTCATGGCAATCTCGAATGGGGCAGCTTCAGTGGGATCTTCGAATGGGACGATCTTTCTCTTCTCGTCGAGTCTCCACTTCATGTTAGGGATTGCCGGAGCGCACGTAGCACATCGGTGGCTGGCGAGTTGGTTCTCAATTTCGCGCCAATTGTCGAGGCCAGGGATGGTTCGAGCCTTCTCAGTGAGCCAGGCATACTCGGAGAAGAACTGCTTCTGCTCAAGTTCGCCAATCTCAAGCCAGTGATCCTTTCTATACTTGGAGAACTCTCCCTCAGGAAGGGCGGCTTCACAATGCAGAACAACGTGAGCCTCACGGCAATCATTGAGGGATGTCATAATGGAGAAGTTCTCGGCAGCCCGACTGAACTGACCGCTGGCGGTGCCGTGGGCGAGATCCAAGCTGGCGTTTGCAATGTCGAGCCACTGGCCGTCCACGTAGCAAGTCATCGGATCCAATTGACGAGCCTGGGCCACGCTCAATTTCTTGTTGCCCTTCTTGATGACTTCAACACCTCCATCAAGAGACATCTCAAACTTGGTCTGTCGCCATTTCTTGTCAACGCGAGCAAAGCGAGATCGAACTTCTCCATGTTGCAGGCGTCTCTTATCCTCAGAAAACACAAAGGTATCATCGTCGTGGTTTCCAAGGCGATTCGGGTCATGGAAAAGGAAGGTGCGCTTCTCAGGATCGGCGGCATTGACCTTCACGTGGAGAGAGCCTTGAGACATACCACAGTCTTCTTGCAGCGTATAGACACCGCTAAGGTCAACCTGAAGATAGTCCTCAGCATCCACAGGCATGGTAATCTCGTATTGCGGGAACACAAACGAATCGGCCGCCGCTGCAATGCCAAGGACATTGTGGAATGATGGCACAGGCACACCGAGACCTTCAACCGACGCATTGAACTTGTATGCCTTCGGGATCCAGATCTGCCACTGTCCAGTGACAAGGTCGTCTCCGGTAGGGCGCATGCGAGCAATTGGATACTGCAAAGCCTCGCGAAGAGCGTCGTTGGCAGGTAGATCGACGTCAGGTTTAGCATATAAGCGCCATTCTGCATGTCCTAAAAAGAAGACAAGGTCCAGGCGAGAGTAGGTCGATTCGTACGAGACAACCCAGATTTCGGTTCTCTTCAACGAGTGGAATCGCAATTCGGACTCTAGAGCCTGCGCAACATGGTCCCTGGAGAGCTCGAACGCCTTTTTATCGGCCGTGCTGAATGAGATGCCACTGTCCTCCCGAGCCTCGACGATATCGTCAATTGAAATGCCCGCAAGCAGAACCTTCATGGGCAGAGCATTCTTTAGCTGTTGCTCGAATTCGGAAGGCGCAATCCTAGTCGGCGAGAATTTGGCATAGTCATGCTTTGGAGAAACGCCACACTTGATGCAAGTAGTGTGACCGCAAGCCTTGCATTTCTGAAGGGCGGCAACAGTGACACCAGCGCGGCCTTCACAGTAGCACGCGCGGTAGCTTTGGTTAGCAGCTTTGATGGCAGCCGCAGCGGAAAGCGGGACATGGGCATCGAATCTGGTTGTGAAAGAGTCGGCCTTGGGATCGTCGATAGTCTGGGTAATTTCCGGCGCCGGGTTTGCCTCTTGGATGCCGTCTCCGCGCTCGAACACATCAAATCTAGCGATCAGAGCGGAGAGAATAGCTGCTCCGACGACGGTGGAGCTCATGGCATTCCCAGCCAAATCTTGAAGCTTCGCCTGAGACTCGCGTGTCAGAATCAATGAATCAACAGGCAAACCTTGCAACGCGAGTGCCTCAACACCGATCAGCGGGCCTCCACGCATAGAACTGTACGGAATACCAGTTGGGGTGACACATCCCGTAAGGCCAGATCCTCCCGTATCCAAAGAACGATCGATATTCTGGGAGAAGTCGATGATGCGGAACTTGTACTCGAGATCGTATCCCCTAACCATGGCTCGCAAATACGACATCTCCATGTGATCCCAGATACGCTCGACTTGCGCCTTCCACCAGTCATTCCACCAGTTGTCTCTTGGGGTGCAGGATCCTCCATCTTCCCAGTTCGTCAGGTAGCGTCTCGCTCCAAGTCCCATGCGGAAGCGGTAGTCTTCGTGGCGGCCCTGGCAGCGAGTCCAATCGACAACTCTCTTTCGGCCTTCGACGGCGTTTCCCTTCGTCATCTCTGCACGGCCGGCGATGACACGTGGGTCATCCTCGTCGAGGAGGAACGCTTCAACCGAGGAGCTGGCCGGGCGTTTGAAAAAGTCCATCCTGCGGCTGTATGTCTCGATGGCATTCTGACCAAATTTCTTCATGTACTCTCCAAATTCCAAATCTTTGACAAGTTTCTTCTCGGTGTTGTTACGCATATCGTTCTTCACTTTATCGTACATATCAATACACATCATGTATCCACGCTGGCGGGTGTGAGGGACGTAGTAGTTCTTGGTGTCCACAAAATGATGCTTGCAAGCATACCCAATCGCGGCCATGTAGTCACTGATTCTCAGCCAAGGTGCGCCCATCACATTCTCCAAGATAATGATCTTTGGACGGAAGATTCTGGCATAATCGCGCATAGCGAAGAATGTGTCGCCGGATTCACCACACTCCTCAATGACTCTCTTTGTAGAGTTGAGGCCAGAGAAATCGACACAGGAGAATCCTGTGATGAGGATATCGATATTATTGGGAATCTTCGCCTTACTACCATATGCGGTTGTGGCATCGACAGCTCCGGGGATAGACAATTCCTTGATATCACGGAAGATGATTGGGGGAGAAAAGTTTCGCTCGATATAAGCCTGTTTGAAGGGCACAATTTCCGCACTGAACTTATGGTCGATCTCGAAGTTGTGGCCACGAGATTTGAGAGCTTCAGAGACAAGGTTGAGGGCCAGAATTGGGCTCTCCGTGCCGGAACACATAGTCGCAACACGAAGCTTTCTGCCATTCATGTGCTCAAGGAAGTCAAGGAAGGTCTTATCATCTTTGCTCTTGCTCATCTTTGCCAAAGCCCGATCAGTCATGTCGGCAAAAATATCCTCAATTTTAGAGATCGGCTTTTCGTGCAGGGCGAGACCATTCTTGTAGACATATGTCTCCGGCTTGATCACCTGTGTTCCAGTGGGTTTCTTCTTTGGCGCTTTGGCGCGCCTTGATGTGTCAGATGAGGCCTCTGTCTGAACGCCCTCCATGGCATCCTCATTCTCATTGTCGTCATCGTTCTTGATGTTGTTGAGCTCAGGGAAAAGCACTCTATCGGCCCCTTTGAAGGTAGTGTCCCTGTTCTCGACGCGTCTCTTTCTGACGAGTTGTTTGGCTAGTAAATGTAAGTTGAGGCACAAAGATGCGGACAGGAAAGAGTACTTACGGGCAGATTTTGCCAGTGGTGACGACGCATCAGTGAGTCGCTTCCTCCTCTTTGGTGGTGGGTGGGAGCCGAATCCGCTTTCAGCCCCAGAAGACTCTCCAGTGGGTGACGCCGAGGATTCACCACTGTCCACGTCCGATGACTCTCCTTGGGATGACTCGTTGCTGACAGCAAAGTCGGATACATCACTTGGCTCGTCTGTGTCTACATCCTTGCGGGAGGTGAGGACGCGTGACAATAGCCTACCTTTCTTAGCTGCAGCTCTACCAGGCCTCTTGTTTGCCATGGCAGATGACCCACTTGGGCTGGGTGAGCGAGAAGCCAAAGGAGATATAGCAACAGGGGAGCTTAATTGGGCATCGTCGGGATCGTCGTCACTTGGTGGATTGGAAGGAGAGCTGTCAGAAGCTATGGCAGTAGGGACTGTGGGAGCAAGGGTGGGTGCAGCGGGTTTCTTTTGCAAAAGCGTGTGTGGTTTGAAGAAATCAGATATGGCGCGTTGCTTATTCGGTGTCCTTATAGGCACTGTGCGGCATGTCAGTAGTAATTCCACGAAGCTTCAGGTTCCATACGAGCCTTGTTAATACAGCAATGAAAGTTATCGTGTGAAAGGAAAGTATTTGGCCAGTATGACCGAGATGTTGGGTTGAAAAGACAGTGGTGGAGCAAGATGATGGATTCAAAAGAGTGGATGGGGCAAGGTGTTGGATGGAAAGATTGTGATGGAGCAAGATGCTGGAGTGAAAAGAGTGATGGACCAAGGTGTTGGATTGAAAAGGGTGTAATGAAGCAAGATGAAAGATTGAAAAGAGTGTAATGGAACAAGGTGTCGAGCTGAAAAGAGTGTGAAGCAAGGGTGGAGGAAGCAAGACATTTTGAAGGTTGAAGGGGTAGTTGGCTACGGAAATAGCCACAAAGGAAGTGAATATTAAATTAGCGCCGTCCGCCAATAAGGTTTTTTGTCAAGCTTTCCCCAACCCAGCTTGGATGGGGAACACCCCGGGGATCACGCAGGCGCGGCTATGTGAAAATAGTGACGGAAACTTGGGGACTACCCATGCATCTCCTCACTCACTACCACACAGTTGGCCTACCAGAACAACCATGGACCAATGGGGACACACTTGTGAACCATATAAATCCAAGACTGTCCACCATCAGGTGTAGTAAGATGGCCTGTGGACAAGAATATGCACTGACCAAAGACAACAGAACAAACTAAACAACCACACTGTACATACCTCTCACACTGTGAAGCCACCTCCTCCCCTCTGGAAACCCAGGCACAATCAACTCAGAGTCAGAAACGTCCGAGTCCAGCTGTATAGCCGCTTGAGAGCTGCTCCCCACGGTTTGGCTCTTGCTCGGTGTCTGCCTTTTACCGGCATTCTTTCGCAGTGAGCCGCTCGCCAGGGGCGTTTTCCGAGCAGAAACACCTCTCGATTTTGGTGTCCTCGCATTTGCCCTTGCATTTCGGACGCTTGGCGATTGAGTTGTCAAGACCTCTATCTCGTCGTCTTCGTCATCTGCTTCGCCATCCTGAGCAGGGGTTGAGTTCTTCCGGGACAGGCTCAATGGCTTCTTCGGACTGTTTGTGACGGGCCGAGTTTGTCTTCGTGGCGGGGGTTTCAACGCCAAATCGTCTTCTGAGTCTGAGTTCACGACATTGCGGGATCGGGCTTGTAGTCGAGGCATTATTCGAGCAGTTGTGTAGCTGACTACGGGCCTGGAGGCCGGCGTGTCGAGCCAGTTATGTCGATGGTCTCATATGCGGGTGTCTTCTAAATAAGTCAACATACGCTCCAATACCTTTGGGTGATATCGAAATGCGGCCGGGCCACAGTGGGCTTGATTTGTGGGTATTGGGCGCATCGAGAAAAGGGAGGGCTCACCGAGTCCGAAGAAGAGCCAGTACAAAGCAAACAACAAGCGCAGTGGAGCAAGAGGTCCAACTGTTATGATACAGAAAGCTACAAGCTACACAGACAATCGCCGAGAAAAAAGCAAAAGGGTATCTTGAACTATCCACATCTGTCAGTATAAAAAGACCCTGACAATTGGCATAGTATCCCGCCGGACCCCGAAGGGTTGCCAAGCTCCAGACGGCGCGGGGATAAAGAAAGATCTCTCACCTTTGTTATGGGAAAAGAGCGGGGAGGAATTTGAACTGCCGAAAGGGGAATTGAAAAACTTGAACAAACGTGCTTCACTAACAAGAAACAAAGCAAAATAAAAAGTCAAAGGGCCACACTCCTTGTTCCATGGATGACGCTGATCCAGGTATCCGGACACGGCCAGGGGTGCAATTTCCAATTGATCGGTGGGAGACGCGACGCGACCTGGTCCGTGCACAAAGTGGTTATTGTCGCCTTATTAATTAGGCGACACATTTTCCCCTCTCGACTGGGGAAGACAGGTGGATGAAGAGAACATTGAGGCGAGAGGCCTATGAAGCTTCTGACATAATCAGAAGTATGATCTTCTGTATACGTCTTCTATCTTTTACATGCTGCCTTGAGCTTACAACTTCCCCTAGTGAAGTTCGGGAATCCGTTTCCCCGCCGAGTCACATAGCGGGGTAACCCAACACCGAAGATTCTGACGCTATATCAGGCTATGTTAGCTCAAACCTTCAACTTACCGGGACTGCTGGCGCAACGGTAGCGCGTTCGCCTCCAGAGCGAAAGGTTATCCGTTCAAATCGGGTGTGGTTCAATACCTCATTATACAACCGTATATTTTTTTGTTTTTTTTTGCCATTTTTGCTGTTTTTTTGGCCGATGAAGTCTCCACCTTTCTGTGCAAAAATAGCATTCCAAGTTCCCCAGATCCGTTTGCAGAATAGTAATATTTTGTCGTCGGGTTAGAACCGAGCTTCTTCTGCGGTGATTGGGACGGTCCCCACTTAACCGAAGAGATTATGGTGGCAGTGCTCATGGCAATCCGTATTAATTTACGATATTAGAGGCAGCATTTCGATTTTGGAATTAGAATTGAGGATCTGGGGACCGCTCTTTCTATTTAATAGTCCCTTCATGCCCAGTTATATGAAGTTTCTTTCCCCATTCAAACCTCATCCTCTGGAAAATTACCCCAAAGCCGGACAACCCCGCCTTTTCTATATCACAACCCCAACATGGCTTCAGTTCTCTTAGAATCCGCAGATGCAAAGAATAGCTTTGTCGACCTATCCGGAGTGGACAGCTCGGCCTTTTCGAATCCGTATGATGCACTGATTGAGGCTTGCAATGATGACTCGGTTCGTTGATATTTCCCCAAGTTACCCCGCATAGGATGCCCCTCATCTGTCTTCGGATTTGACTTCCAATCGAATTTATATTATTATATTCTTTTCCGTGTAATATTCAAGGTTTTCTAGGCCTCATCTATTCTATACTCAACTTCATCCCATAATCTATCCGTATCCCCTCACTAACACCCCCCAGGCCCTCCTCCAAGAAAAATACTCCAACCACCGCCAAACCCGCAACGCCCAACAAAAAGCAAACCTCCTCTCCCCAACCTTCCCCGGCCTAATCCTCGACGGCATCCTCCTCCGCCGCGTCGACCCCACCGTCTCTCCCGGCTACATCGACCCCCGCAACAGCCTCGTCTTCTGGGGCCGTCCACCCCCCCACGTCCGCACCCTCGCCGCCACCATCCAAGCCAAACTCAAGCAAATCTCACCTCGTGCGTACCTCCCTCCCTCCCCCAAGTACCACCAACTAACACCTCCCAGGCATCTGGCTCATGCCTCCGGAAAATATGCACATCACCCTCCTAGAAATCACGCACTCGCGCCCCCCCTCCGCCATCCCACCCCTCATCAAGGCCCTCAGCCCCGTCATCCCAACCATCATCTCCGCCCCCACCAAATCCCCCAGCCGCCTCATCAAACCCCTCGTCTCCTTCGACGCCGCAGCCATAGCACTGAGTTTCGTCCCCGTCGCAAATGAGAAATATTCCTACCACCACCTACGGCGCGATCTATTCGCCTTGACGGCCGGCACGGGCGTGGAGGTGGGGAGTAGGTATGTGGTGCCCAGTGCGCATGCGACGCTGGGGAGGTTTATTTATGCGGAGGATCATGATAGTAGGGAGAAGATGGAGAGGTGGGTGGAGGGGATTGAGAAGATTAATCAGTGGCTTGAGGAGACGTATTGGGGGGAGGATGTGCTGGAGTGGGTGGTCGATCAGGAGTTAGTGCTGAGGGAGGGAAGGTTGTGGTATGGAGGG
>JPKD01001565.1:0-16432 GCA_000750935.1 Pseudogymnoascus sp. VKM F-4519 (FW-2642)
CCCCAAGTCTCCATCCTCACTTCTTTTCAACCGAGGAAGGTTTCTTATCAAACGCCTTCTGCCTCGTCCTCGTATTCCACCCCAACTTCGCCCTAATACTATTAATCCAATCCTCGCTCCTCCTCCCACTCGGCATCACATTCGCAAACGGATACCGACTCGCACTAACCGTAACATAATCCCCCGCCCTCAGCTCCACCCTCTCCCTGCCATCAAAGCTCGCCCAGCTCGTCGTCCGCGCATCAAACGGCACACCGACGCGCAGCACGATCGTGTCTGGGAGGATGATGGGCCGGAAGGAGAGCGTGTGCGCGCAGATGGCGGTTAAGAGGATGACGGGGTTTTCGGGGTGGCAGAGGGAGCCGCCAGCGGCAAGGTTGTAGGCCGTGCTGCCGGTGGGGGTCGCGACGCAGACGCCGTCGGCTTGGATGGAGGTTAGGTGCTCGTCGTCGCCGAAGAGCTCGACGGAGGACATGGCTGGGTGGGGGTTAGCGAGGCTGGTTGGGAGGGAAAAGGGGGAGGGAGGAGGCTTACTTGGGTTGGGACCGCGGTCGACGACGATGTCGTTGAGGATCTCGTAGGTACCATCTGGTCTGTGTGTCCTCTCATCATCCTTCTCCTCGCCAACTAACTCCTCTACGAGGTCGCGATGGGATAAATCCTCATCCCCATCCTCGTCTGCAGCTACGACTTCGGTCGTGTCGTCGCCATCATGTTGAATTAACCTCTTCTTCCGCTTCTGGCATCTCATGACCGTGACCTCGAACCGTAGCCGGAGCGACACTTTGATGCCATCTCTGAATGCCGTAGTCAGCGTCCCCTGGAAATCGTCGAAGTCAAACTTCGTCAGGAACCCTAAGCTGCCGAGCGCAAAACTCAGGACCGGCGGGACGATGCGCTGGAACAGCCAGCTCGCGTATAAGACCGTACCGTCCCCTCCAAGCGTGACGATGAAGTCGAACGTCTGCGGCCTCGACCGACACATCTCTTCAGTCCAGTACCTCAACCGGCTCGGCTTTGGTGCCGTCTTTCCATCCGCCTCATTCAGCTCCTCTCCCAGTGTATCCGCCCCGAAATTCTTATTCCCCTTCAAACGATCCTCAACATACACTACATACTCGACCTCCCTGTCCTTACTCAACAACCACTTCGCTACCTCCCTCGTATTCCCAACCAACGACTCATCATGCGCCTTCGTAAGAATAAACACATTCTTCACCTTCAGCTTGAGATTCACGCTCCCAAGCCTTTTACTCAGCTCCCGCACGCCCCACGCCATATCGCTCAACTGCTTCTTCGTCAACAGCCGCGAATGTGACACCGCATCCGCCGACACATCTGCCGCTTTGGCATCTGCCCTTTTCGCATCTACTGGTATGTTCTCGCATACCGAAGGCCGTGATTGGGTCGTCTTCCAGAGCTGCTCGTCCGGCTGGCCGGGGGTTTGCGTCCCTGGCGGCGGCGAGGCAGTCGGAGGTGTCGGACTTGGCTCGTGTAGCTCTACTTGGGGAGGAACAAGCTTGGGCTCGACTACCTCCTCGTCGCCCTCCTGCTTCGGCTCCTGTGGCTGATTGGGAGGCGTGGTCTCGGAGATGCCGTCCAGATGTCCGTTGTGGTGGTGGTGGTGCTCGTCGTCGTGTTGGTCGTCGAGGAGGGCGTGCACGAAGCATGCGGTGCGCCTGTAGAGTTGAGGGTCGCTGGCGACGAGGGAGGATTTGCGGCGGTGCATGTTCTCTCCATTGAAGACTACCTGTTGCAGATCCCTTGTTAGATTTGATGCGCCTGTTAATGGGGCCAAGAGGGGAGGTTGCGAACCTCGAGTGGGTGCTGGGAGTCGTCATCACTGGAGTAGTGGAACTGTAGGCAGTGTTAACTGGGCTGTTAATTGATAGGCAGCTCCGTACAGCAGCATATACTCCAAGCTGCAGGAGTATTGTCATAACAGAACAGAGAGGCGCTCACCTCCTCGCTGTGCGCTGGATGTAAATGCCCCGCATACTTGGCTCGCCCTCGGGCAGCGCGATGAGGGATCTCAGCGTTTGACATGATGATTACGAACAGCACGCGCACATCCTGTAATGGGACAATTGGAGATTCGAGGGCAGTTGCTCTTTCAGCTCGTTTTTGCTCGTATAATTGCTGATATATATGTTGCGCTTTGATGACGCAGCACCCCGCACTGAAAAGAAAGCCTTGCACTGATATCCCACGCTTTCATCTTAGCGAGTCCGGTTGGTCAGGGAGGAATAAGGGAAGTAGGAATGGGCATTCTTGAAGCTATCTACAAGTCACTAAACATACAAAGGGAGTTCACGCATAGAGCTTATCTCACTCACATACTCCCAGATCTTGAAGCTTCAAAATTCAATATCAGATCGTCGAGTGGCATTGGAGGCTTCCCAAGCTACTAGCCAATAGCGAGGCCACAACCCGCAAGGCTGAGAACCCCAGAGCTCCCTCGCGATAAACGACCCCGCCATAGCGATAAAGCCACGCCAAAGCACGCCAAAGCCACACAAGAAGCAACCAAAGCCACAACCACGTCAGTTGTTGGACAAATGCGGCAGTTCACAACGAAGACATCCTTTCTCCTCCCTTTGTCTTCCGCTTCCGAGACCGGTCGATCGTCAAATACGAGAACCAGAACCAGACGACGCGTACTATAGGCAATACCAAGAAAAGCCTCGTCCAGTCTCTCCGTCGCTGACTCGCACAAGCCAAACACGAAACTGCCGGTCTTTTGTCTGGCTGGTCTGGCCCGGTGATGCACATTGCACATTGCACATCGAATATTACAAGGGAGGGACGAGGGAAGAGGTGATGAGCGCCGAGGTGACACGCAGCATCTTTCTAAGCCTGCTGCTCATGATCGGGCTGGATCAGGGGCCCTTCCCTCCCTACCTCCTCCGTCATGGCTTCACACCATCATAAATGCAAATGAGCACATTTTTATATGAGTACAGTCTTACCCTCTTGGCCGTATTCCCCGTTACGAGAGTGCAAGGAGGGAGCGAGGGCGGAAGGAAGGACCGCGGTACTCGCCCTGTACTGCTTCTCTCGTCTCCTGTCTGACCTGTATAGTACTACAAGTACGAACAGCGGTAAGTTAAGTGACTGTACACCATCATAGTGTCAAACAACGAACAGCGATCGCATGAATGGAGAGACGGACGGCACGGCCTGGCGTCGGTTCTTCCTTCAGCAACCTAGCGGGCGGCGGTGTACAGGAAGGGAGGAGTGAGGTGTAATAATAACTCCTGCGATATTTACGATGGACGTTTCATGCCCAGCACCACACAAGCAGCAGCAGCAAGCAAGGGTGTTGTCCATTCCTTCTGCACCTCTGCACATCTGCGCCTCTGCACGACCTTGCACTACCCCTCGCTCCCCATTGAGGCAGCCTGTGATAGCTCCGAGGAACCAGTCACGTGTGTTGTCTGCATCCCCAGTCAAGCCCAGCCCCGGGAAATGACAAAAGGGACAATTCACACGCTCATTCTGGAACAACCTGTGCGGAAGCCCTACAACCTACAGATACCAGGGTGTGTGCTGGTGCTGGTCCTGGTCCAACAAAGAGGCTAAGTTCGAGAGCGTCAAGCAAGCAAAGGGCCAAAGGTGGGTTGCACGAACGAGCAGTGGGGAACGTATTATACGGAGTAATGCATGCATGCATCGTTGCATCTCCTTGCATGTTATAATATCCTTGGTCCTAAGCCTGCTGGCGCTGGCGCTGGTGCTGGCGTTGGCTCTGGCGCTCACACATTCCTCTCGCTCATCACAAGCCACCACAGGCAATAGCGCGTTGGGCGGCTGGGCAGTTTGTTCGCTCGCTCGCTGGGCTGGTCGCTGGCTGGCTGGCTTGCTGGGCGGGTTGGCGGGCGGGCGCTCGCTCCAACCACCACCGCCGAGACCCGTGTCCTGAAGCGTACAGTAATCTCCATTTATGGCGATCGTGGCGCTCCCTGCATTTGTGAAAATGCTGTGCTCTAACTTTGGTCCAACCCGTGACCCCCCCGCCAGCCCCAACAAGGCAAGTCCCAAGCGAAAAGAAAAGGAGCAGGGCGGGAAAAAAAAAGAAAAGAAAAGAAAATAGAATCTCGGCGCCGCGCCGTTCACGAAATCTCGGGGTATGATGAAAATGACCTCCATGGTTTTTCTCCGGCTGGAGATGGAGGGGTGGTGAAGGTGGATGTGTGCAGGAAGCTCACCCCACATTCCAGACTCAGTAAGCCTCGGTGTGGTATGGTTGTGGTTGGTGTAAGGTGTAAGGGGGGTTACGATACAACGGCAGAGTACATGTGGATATATCTGGATTCGTGGAGTAATTCCCATCTTCCGCACGACGTAAGCACCACCAAACTGCATGACCACACACACACACACGCATACACACAGACACACACGAAGGAAACCCAGCGCCAGCGGTTGCGCCACCCTGCCCTCCCCGAGAAACAAGTCGGATTGCACCGATGATGCGGCCTGGTGCAGTCGTCAGCCCGCGTCCCCCCTCGAAAGAGGCGCAAACCGGATGAGTGGTCCTGGAGACCGTGCTTCTTTTTAGCCTCGATGCAGCATCCTGCAGCAAAGTCGTGAACTGCGTACCTTAGCCAGCCACCAATTCATGTGTGCGGAACCGCGAGAGTCAGACAAAGCAGCATTTAGGCGGTCATGCAGGAGCGGCGCGACGCTTGATCGACAGCCCTTTCGTGACGCGATCGCCCAAACAGAAGACAGAGATGCACAGAGTCACCGGCCGGGGCCTTGGTCGGTTTGGGACAGGCGGTGAGGGCCGCATTTTCGCCTTCCCAGGTGAACATGGCTTACTGTGCTGCATCTGCTCGCAGGTACCAACACATACCATAGCGTGTGAGATATGGGGACCCGCCAAGGCGACACCGTGGGGTGGTTTGACGGTAATCAGATCGGATGGCTCAGATGGCTCAGATGCCGCTGAAGCCGCCCCCAGTGCAGAGAATTACTCAAAAGATGGAGATTACATTGAACCATGACGTGGACATACATGTGCGCCTCCACATGTCCGCCCTCTGCGCGCGTCGCCGTGATCTGCCGTTGCTATTTGATAAAGTGGTAATCTGTCAGATTGATTGCTGGCGCATCCAGCCGAACACGGAGGGGCCGGGGATTTGCAGCGGGCTCAATCTCATTCCTTGACTCTGCACTACCACCACCACCAACACTACCTACCACTACTGTACTGTATACAGTACAGCACAACATCCATCATCTATCGCTGGCACAACGCCGGCAAGGACCGGCTTACACATGGACCATCACATCCCACAGCAACAGCAGCACGCACAGCAGGAGTGTGCCAGACTCTCCATCCCCATTCGCTCTCATCTCGCGACACCAACGGCCAGAATGCGCGGCGCCGACACCTGAGCCATGCTCCGTGCGATGCTGGAAGCCGTGCTCCCCAGCCGTGCACCGTGGTATTGATACATTTGTGATACGTCTTTTTAAATAGCCCTGCGCCCCTTCGGTGTCTTTTTTTTGATAAACGTTGTTTTTTTAGCGCCCAATAATGTTGAAACTACGGACTGTAGCCTGCGGAGCAAGGGCAAAGTCTAACTAACCACCTGGGTACTGTACGGTTTGTTGCACGACATGGGTCCCAGCTATTGAGACCCATGGACGTTTGAGTTGCTTGGCCAAAGCGGCCTATGGCAGTTGATTGAACAGACCTTACCACAGGACAATAGGAATAAGACGGGATCCAACAGATGGAGAGGCCGAGGTGATGATTTGCTCTCCATAGTACGAGTATGATATGTATGATATGACAAGGCAGGTAAGCAGGGTATTATTGGGTTGCAAGCAGCGACCCATACATAGCCATGCGGCAACCCTTTGGCTGGGTTCGGGAACAACGATGACCAGCTCTCCCTTACTTTACAATTTACTCCACTATTCACATCCATCTGTACTGTACGGAGTACCGTTACCTCACAACAACGCCGTCGGACCGCACTCCACCATTAGCCCCAGGGCCGCCCGATCCGCTGAGACAGGAAAGAACGGCGGGTGGAATGATGCTCAAATAATTAAGACCCGTTTCTGCCCTTCCGAGACTCAAATGCGCACACGACCAAGGTTCATGGTGTGATGAGCGGCAAATGGTATACGACCAGTACGAAGTTACAGTCAAACAAACAAAAAAAACTTTGTCAAATATCCACCACGGTGCGGCTTTTCAATATGTCTAAGCAGCTGCTCGTTCGCATTCCTGCATTCATGCAGTAGCAGCTCCGTCTAGCCATCACATGTGACGCGGGGAGATCCTCACAATAGAGTGAGTGTACTTTACTCTAACTCGCAGTTTCGCAGCGCAGCGCAGGTCCCTCTTGGCCTTTGAAACCCGCTTCCGAAGCGTCGCACGAAAACCTTCATGACGATCTCTCTCACGCCAACAAAAAATCCCAACAATGCCTGTTCAAGATGCCTGTTCAAGGTTCGGTAAAAAAAAGGCCTGTACATACCGTACCAAAATAACATCTCTCAATCCTGCCGTTTTTTTCTCCCCCACCCACCACCACCCCCTTGGCGAGTTCGGCGGGGGGGCCAACAAAAGACAGGGATCTTTCCTCGCCCTTTTTACCCAGAGGAACGCATTATCTCGATCATGTACGTATGCATGCATGTATGTATGTATGCATGTATGCATGGTCCCCTTCATCGGCCTGCCCTCGCGCCCTTCCTTTCCAGGCCGTGCTTTATTTGAAGGGCACCGGTTGCCGCAATGGGGTAAGCGGCGGCGGTTCGATGTGATGTGAGTGTTGGTGTCTGAGACCAGCCGTCGGCGATCGGCGGCACGAATTACCATTTCCGAACCAGGAGCTTAGCTTGAAGACAGGTTTCTGGCCAGCGAAGGGGGAGGGTTGGGGCTAGAGTAGGTACGGTGCAGGTGTGCATCGTGGTTGCTTGCTGGATGAGTCGGATATTGGCCGGGCGTGGTGATTGATTAACTTGGAACTTATGTGAAGACACCGGTGGTGCAGCGCACATCGAATAAGGCGGGCAGAGTGGCTCTAGAGGTGGTTCCACCGCGGATATTGAGAGACCTCCTACTACAAAACGCCAGTATCCGCTCTCTGATCTCACTCACCGGATACTTGGCGGTGGAGAGTGATGCCCATCATCCAGCCAGCTGGCAAGGGAAGGGACCTGACAAACATCTCACTCACCCACCTCCTCACCCTCCTTACTCGAAAGAGGATTTCAAATCCAAGAATCCGTTTCAAAATATTGGCATCGTGGCGAAACAAACTCACCCGCCTTCCTGCCTGCCCCAGTATGCAATGCAGCATCCCATCCCATCCATCCATCGTATGCAAGGTATCCATATCCATAGTAAAAAAGTACCATGCACCACCCGCGTCTCCACCATCCACATGCTCAGCGGGGCTCGGTGGCGAAAAAAAAAGAGAGAAAATAGGGAGAGAGCGAACGCACAATGCCATTTTATGTCAAAGCGCCATTTCGGCGGAGAGGGGCAAAGAGGGGGAGATGGAGGAGTGGAGTGATGGAGCAAAGGCACATTCCTTTAGTCCTTTAGCTGGAGGGCGCTAGAATGTACACGCCACCATGTGGGCGGGCCTCTCCCACGTCCTTGCCGCCGTGCTGGGCTCAAGGTGTGGGGACCGCCGTGGTGCTGGTCGCCGGTTAGGAGACGGGAGTTTCCAATTGTGGAGATCGGCGGGTGGTAAGGGAGGGCGGTAGGGGGGGTGGGTTGTATGTGTGTATGTAAGTCAGGAGGAGGAGGAGGAGCGAGACAGGAGGGGAAGGCGGGCTCTGCGGCTGGTCATCACTGGAGAGGAGGAAGGGTGTTGTGTGGTTTGGTTTGGTTTACATGCATCATATTCCGCATTCCGCATCTCTTGTTGTTGCTCGGGTTGGTTATGGATGGATGGGTGCGACCGACGACGGAGGGACGGGCTGTGCGAGGATGGATGACTACGCGATTACTATAGTTATACTGCACTATATTCCCCCCAAAACCTACCAAGCCGTGCGTGCGTGCCGGTCAGGGGATCCTGCTTACGCTCGCCCTTTCCCTCCGTTGGCAAGATGGACAGCTGCATGGGTGGTGACGCCGCGAAAGCAGCGACAAGCACCGACCTTGCCTGGTGGTCCGTTTCGGCGAGAAGGAGAACTGACCGAGATGACGTCCGAGACGTCGCCCTCCTGCGGTTTGCGGCCTTACTCTACAGTACAACACCTAACTCTTGAGTTTTGGGCGCCGCGGGCAGCAGTGAGCAGATTGATGAACAGCGTTAGTGAGCGACTCGGTGGCTTTTTCGTTAAAGCCAAGGCAAAGCGGCAAATGCCCTTTTCCCCATCTCCATCCATCTCCGGTATCCGAGACTCCAGTATTGTACATAACCAAAGCCGCCTTTCGTGGTGGATATCCGCCTGCCTGCCCTAGAGCGAAGAAAAATGAGGCTTCGATCCGCGCCCCTCCGTTTGCTACGGGAATGACGGCGTTGTATGAGCGGAGCTCTCTACGGTGGGAGGAAATACACCGATGCGATTCGTCGCACCACCATCCCTTCCCACGTCGGTCGACTTCCGTGAATTACACCTAACCACTTGCCCAGCCACCTAATCCAAGCCACTCAAGCCACCTATGTATCCGCTCCTTGGTCCAAGGGTCCGTTTCCTTTAGTTTTGTGTGGTGGTGAGACTAAAATCGGCCTGTCGATCGATGGGATGGGTTGTTTGTAGGGGAGGGGTCGCTAAATTGGGAAATGTCATCTTCAGCTAATGTACGAGGCCTCCTTCTTCGAAACGGACCATGCGCTGACGCGGGCTGGCGAGATGATGGATGGATGGATGGATGGATGAGGACCGATGTTGGGTAACCAAAGGGACAGACGGATAGACAGAGAGACAGGACCAAACTCCGTTGCTTGCGTGTCTCCTGCCTCTGCCCTGCCTTGCCTTCTTGCCTCCCCTGCCTCCTGCCGTCGAGTCGAGAGGGCGCGACGCCGGCCGGCCTTTACCCATCTCTAGCGCCTCCCCGTCCAACGACGGGTAATTACATACATGGCCCTACATACGGGACACCAGTTACAGTATGCAACCCTACATACGATACCCCAATACATCTCACCTACCTTTCCACCGACGTGTAGCCGTTTCGCGGCCTGTGCTTCCCTTCCGGCTAGATCTGCGTGGTCACCGACAGATCCCACGCCCAGCCGCGTACGGATATCTATCTAGGGATGGATGGATGGATGGATGGATGGTACGAGAGAGGTACAGGAGGAGGAGCATGGGTCATGTCGCATCGTGGCTGCGACTTGATTACCATACCATGACTCTCTCCCTACTAAGAGGCTGATCAGCGACGTCGCGCGGTGGCACCGCAGCAGGCGCGACGTACGTGCATGTACGAATTGGATGGCAGCGTGCACACTGCCGTAGTAGGGGCTTGCTTGCTTCACCGAGCATGGGGGTTTGGCTGGCTTGCAGATTACACCGAAGCCAGCCTAGCCATGTGTGCGAGGGGCGGACCAAGGCTACTCTACTCAACTCACCTCATGCTCCCGAGACGAGGTGGCCTAAAGCATTGGGTGAGGCGTTGAAGAGTACGTGCGAGGTATGGATGTACGATGCATGGTTAGTAAGTAACCACACATCAATCACATACATACTAGCTGTGAAGGCAGACGCACGCATGAGATTCGTTGCGCACCACCACCTTGCACCAGCAGGCCGATCACGCCTGGAACCCTGCCCATCCATCGCGCCTCTCCGGTCTGCTCTTGGTTCGTGAGTGTTATATTGGGAGTAAGTAGTGGTGTGTGAGTGATGGTGGTGGTGGTGGTAGTTCGATGACGGCTGAGATCCGAAAAGTACACATGTAACCTCCGCTCGTTGTGGAGCAGGGGGTGGGGATCAGCATTTTGCGTTTTGTGCACCATCTATCTATCCGCAAATGAGAGAGGGAATTGGTGGATGGGGGGGATGCGAAATGTTCGAGAACTACTAACCAGGGATGAGAACCCGCTTCAGCGCCCAGCGCTTTTTCTTTGGGGGGCTGGGCGGTAAGGGGAGCGTGGGTGGTGGTTGACTCTACACGCCACGTACGAGTATGTGTCGTAGAGTTTGTGTGCTAACTGACTTACTAACTCTGTGCAGTTCCCTCACGAAAGCCTTTTGGCCCGCCCGGTATGGCCACCCACTAGTACGTACTTCAACCTTAGAGCTAAGCATCTCACTCTCGCCCCCATACCATGCCGATATCGAATTACCAGAACCGGTAACTGGCAAGTTCCACCACCTCATGATTTGTTGCCGTTGCTGCATGCCGTGGTGTGTTGCCCCCCATCCAGATCCAAGCAAAAATCCTATAATCAACGACTCAGGTCATACGAACGACGACGCCGACACGGCCCCATGGGTCTGGGACTGCAGATGGGGGGCTTCGGGGTCGGGTTTGCTGGGTGATGTCTCGGGGGGAGGGGGGAGGTCTGAGGTGCGAGGTGCGAGGTGACAGTGGCAGGTGCGTCGGTGGAGGTGAGGTGTCTTAGATGATGATGCACGGATATCTAACTGTGGTGGTGGAAATGGAGATGTGCAGCGCCGTGTGTGTACATCGGACACCATACAATCTGCAGGCGGATGTTACGTACCAGGGCTGTTGGTTAACGATATTAGGAGTCTATTGGTAATGAGGACGTCGTCGTCCGTCGTTCGTCTGGAGCTGCCCTGGTTGCCTGGCTGGCTAGGCCGGGGTTCGGTCAGTTCACCGAGGGCTGGGCGGGCTTGGGGCTTGCTTGCTTTTACGATACTACTACGACCGACGACCTTCCTATGATGATGCTAGAGGAGGAGATCCCCGTTCCCTCGTGAGACACAAAAATCCCCATCTCCCCATCACGCATACCTCACCTCGCATCCCGAGTACGCGCCGCGGCCGTACCACAGTCTAATTTGGGTACTTGTGGTGTACCTCCCTGTCGCTGTGGTCGCCACCCCCACTCCGCCATCTCCGCCCCCTTTTGGTGACTGTCTCGCGGGTTTGAAGCAGGAGCAGGGTGTACTGGGGATGTAGTATTGGAGTTGCCCCTGCGGTAATGAGTGTGCTCCGCGACTTGGGGGGGTGTACTGGGGGGGGGGGATGGGAGGTATTAGGTGTGGATGGATGTGGTGTGTGCCACTTTGAACCATGGGTGGGCACGGTATGTACCCGCGGGCGGGCACGCACGCACACTGGATTTGTGTATGGGAGAGTAGGGGGGTACATCATACAGTGGCCTGTATCTGCAAATAGGAGAGTGCACAGGCCTTGTCTTGTCGACTGTCGACTGGCGACTGACGGAGGAAGACCTCCTTGGTTGGTGTATGGATGGACAGGAATAGGATTGGGATCGGGGGGAGTGAGACATGGGAGGTACGTGAGGATGCGGTTTAGGTGCATATGCGATGTGCGTACCCCTTATGTAGTACATTGGGATGGGGATGGGGTGAAGAGGCCGCGGCTGCTTCTGTGTTGATGGTATGAGGCCGCAGCTGGTGGTCTGTTGATGGTATGGTGAGCTTATACTGTGTAGGACGTATGTGTGTATATTGGCTATAGTTAGTATAATCCCTATAGTCTGTATAGACAGGAGTGCCTTCCCATCATCCTATTCCTCTCCTGACCTTCAATTCCCCTTTCTCTCCCTCCTCCCTTTAGCGCTGGTGGTTAAGGTGGAATGTATGTACTCGCCCCGTGCAGCTAAAGCGCCTCTACTTCGGTATTTTGTCTCTGTCCCTGATCTTGAACCCGCCCCTTGTGCAGCGTAGTGCAGGTCTTACTACTACTATACTCTACTAGAGTAGTCTCACAGTATGATAGTAGCGTTAGTAATGTTAGTAGTGTTAGTAGTGTTAGTAGTGTCAGTAGTCTTAGTTGTATGGCGGCTGCGTAGCACTTGTACATAACATACGTACAACTCTACTCCACTGTTACTTGATCTTACCTGACCTTTTTACTACGACGCTACTCCACCTACTCAATTACTCCACTAGTTACTCTATACGGCTGCGGCCTTCTCTCCTTCTCCATCTTCACTTTTATGCCCTTGTTGTTGATGTCCCCTGCTAGCTCCCATCTGATTCCTTCCAGAGTGTGACGACTTCCTTACCTTATTCCGGGCTTCTCCATACTACCCAGGCTATCCATACAGATCCATACAAACCTAGACAAACCCATACAAACTACCTGTGCTAAGCCGTCCTACCCATACCGAACTCATACCGCCCATATTAGAGTACCCATACTACCCATACTACCCATACTAATCCATATACTATACGACTCTACTAATATACTACTAGTAGTGCTGCTGTGCCATACAAAGTGCGGGTACTACTCTAACTATTGTATGTACTCTCCTCTACTACTCCTCTACTACCACTAATACCCCCTGTTTTCATCAAACGAAACTCAGGCCCGACTACTCACAGTACTACACAGCGCCACCATGCAGATTGTTCGACTCAAACTCGGACTCTACCCGTGCTCTACTACCAACTATACTATACTAGTCATATAGTAGTATAGTAGTATACTTAGCATAGTAGTCGTACTCCTTCCTCCTAGCTCCGCCTTCGTAGCTCGCACGCACCCATAGCTCGCGCCTCCATTTCCACTCCTATACTCCATTCATCACTCCAGTCGTCAGTAGTCAAGTAGTCAGTTCCTGCCTTCTTTGTTCTCTGGCTGGCTGGCTTGCTCCGTCCAACTCTACACTAACACAACATCCGCCCCCCTCCACCCTCCCCCTACCCCCTTCCTTCCCTTTTCACCCCATCTCACACCTGGCATGGCACCAAACTTGGCCCGATATGTGTATGGTGCTTGCTTGCTTTACTCCTCCTCCCTCCTGTCCGGAGTACACTACTGAACTGGGTCCGCACCACCACCCCGGGAAAGACCTGCAACATACCGCACTATACGGAACTACCACTACTGCCGCTGCTACCACCTTGACTCTCACACTCATACATACTCCTCCCTCCACACACTCACACGCTTAGAGTAGAGTACCCAAAAAAGCACGGCCAATCTATCACTGGTCCACAATGTCCTCCTCCGTTTCTTCTTTGGTCTCATCCACCGGCCGCCGCTCTTTAGGCAGATGACACAAAGCCCCCCCAGAGACCAGAGACAACATGCCAGTCGTCACTAGTGGACCCTGACTGTTTCCTCATGGTCTTGGTCACTATTCACTATTGACAAGCTGCTACTTCCGTGGTAAGGGTGTGTGTGTCCATATTTGTATTCCTCCCCATTCTTAGTCTGGTTGCCCAGAGCCTTCCTTCCTTTTCTCACACTATACATCATATTCATATACTCTCTCTCTGTCTCTCTCTCTCTCTCCTCTCTTTCTCTCTTTCATTACAACATGACCTGCTCTTGAACCCCCCAGACATCTATCGATTTTCAGAGATCACCTCGAGCCTTGACGGCACGCCCACACCTTATACTCCGACCACCCTTCATCCTTATTCACCATGATGCTCACCTCAAGCGGCCCGGCACCACACGCAGCTGGCACCATGCCCACCCACCTCGACCTCACCTTACTCGAGGACGTCTCCCGACAAATGGCCTCATCCAATCTCTCACGCCGACACTCAAAGGGGTCTAATGCCTCGAGGATAGGAGGATCCATGCGGATATCAAAAGCAAACAGCACCAACAACAGCCCGAGAAACTCGACCACGCTGAACAGGAGGAGGACAGTTATGGGCGATTCCTATCGCCGCCAGCCGTCGGCGGTGAACCAGGGCATGTCGGCGTCAGGGGAACCAAGCCAGGCATACCTCACACCATTGCAGGCGGTATCTCAGACCAGGCCATTGAGCTGGCACCCTTCAGCATACTCAACATACGACGTACTATTCCAGCCAGTCTACAACACCGGTATGACGGATTACAGCATGTCATACAGCAACAGCCAGGACCTCCCCAACACACCCGCCCTGCAATCAAACTACGGTTCGCCTTCAGCAACCTTCTCCCCAGAATCACAACCCTGGACCAACTACGACCAAGAATACCCCCTCTACGACACCTCCTCCATCATGCAACCTTCCTTCACCAACCCCATGGCCGACTACGCCGCCTACGCACAATTACAACTGCACCTCGCCGCCCACCAGCAGGTACAACAAACATCCTACAACGACTGCATGAACCCATCCATCTACTCGCACTTCGACTGGAACAACTTCGCCGCCACCGGCTTCGAGGATGGCACCGCACCCCCCACACCCGAGAACTTCCTCCCAATACAACACCCCGAGCCACCGTGCGCTATTGAAACCACAATCCCCTACCACTCTCTCGACGACGAAGAGGACGAGGGTGAGATCCTAGTCGGCATGGGCCTGTACGATGCGCCCGAGAAGGCGCCAGTCACCGATATGCAGCAGTGGGAGCAGTACCAAACAGCCCTGATTTCCAAGTACCTCGGCTCGACACAGCGTGCGGCTGCTGAGTCGACGGGGAAGGGGCTGAAGCTTGAGGAGACGTGGAATCCGCCCGCGAGCGAGGATGAGGATGAGGATCAGGATGCTGAGGGCTCGGATGATGATGAGGAGGAGCAGCAGCAGCAGGGGAAGCAGCATGGGCAGGCACCTGCTGTTGTGAATGGGAGTAATCCCGCTGTGCAATATCAGGGGGAGGGATGGTTGTGAGGAGCGAGCATTAGACGCTATCACCTGGCGTGATGGGGGATACTTGGGACTGGCGTTTTGGCATTAGCATTTGGCATTTTTTGGGGGCCTGGGATGGGATGGGATTGGGAGGATAAGGGGCGTTTTCAACACCAACACCGGGATGGTGGGTGGGATGGTGGGATACCATTTACATAGACTTGGGGGAGTGCTTTTGTTAGCGTAGAACGGGAGGAACTCACAGAATTGAGGGTTTACCACAGTATATTTATGTGTTACCATTACCTTTGCCATTACTACTCTTACTAAAATCGTATTTGTGAAATCAATCGTGACTGTAGACCTGACCTGGCCTCCTTACTACGGATGGTATGACACGAACCTCGCTTGAGAACTTGAGGGGCTGGCCGGGCTGCGGACAATTTAAGCATATCCGCTAATCCCAAGAGACACTAGCTCAGCCTTACGATTGTAGCCTCACGAATTTACTTTACCTCAGGCGGCTCGCGCGCCTTCGAGGCTGGTCAAACAAGACGCGCAGAAATTCGTCAAATCAACAACACAACGGTATCAAACTGGACCACGATTGAATCCGACCGATCTTTGATAGCGGGCTATCTACGGCATTAGCTGGTACTTGGGATAAAATCGATCCATCGACAACGATGTCGTCGCGCATGACAGCCAACCCGGCCAAAGCGCCGCGGTATCGCCCCGGCAAGGCGGTCGAGGAGGCGGAGAGTTCTGATTCCGAAGTCGAAGAAGAAGAGCAGCAGCAGGAGCAGCGGATACTAAGTAGAGCCGCCGCAGCGCCGCCGAAATTCAGCTCAGCGGGGGGGATATCGAGTGACCTCAAGAAAGTTGACCTGAACGAACGACGCAGGGAGGCGAGGGAGAAAGAGGAGAAGAGAGTGGAGGATGAGCGGCTAGCCAGGAAAGCAGAAGAGGAGGGGTTTGTGACGGAGAGTGAGGAGGAGGAGGAGGGGAGTGAAGAGGAGGGGAGCGAGGAGGAGAGCGGGAGCGAGGAGGAGAGTAGTGAGGAGGAGGCGCCTAGACGCGTGATGATGCGGCCGACGTTCGTGAAGAAGGATAAGCGCGGGCTTAGGAAGGAGGAAGACACGAGACCGGAGGAGGAGAGACTAGCGGAGGAGGAGGAGAGGAGGAAGAAAGCCGCGGATGAGATTGTGGAGGAGCAGATTAGGAAGGATGTCGCGGCGAGAGAGGCGGGGAAGAAGAACTGGGATGATGATGAGGAGGCGGAGGATGAGATTGATGACACGGATGGTCTTGATCCGGAGGCTGAGCACGCGGCGTGGAAGTTGAGGGAGTTGATGAGGATTAAGCGGGAGAGGGTGGCGATTGAGGAGATGGAGAGGGAGAGGGAGGAGGTGGAGAGGGTGAAGAATTTGAGTGTCGAGGAGAGGAAGGCAGAGGATGATGCGCATATTGCGAGGCAGGTTGAGGAGAGGGAGGGGAAGGGGAAGATGGGGTTTATGCAGAAGTACTACCATAAGGGTGCTTTCTTCCAGGAGGACGCCAAAGAGGCGGGGTTGGATAGGAGGGATCTCATGGGCGCGCGCATGGCGGATGATGTGGTGAATCGAGAGTTGTTGCCGCAGGCGCTGCAGATGAGGGATATGACTAAGTTGGGGAAGAAGGGGGCGACGAAGTATAGGGATTTGAAGAGTGAGGATACGGGGCAGTGGGGTCGGTTTGAGGAGAGGAGGGTTGGTGGTGG
>JPKD01001567.1:0-24539 GCA_000750935.1 Pseudogymnoascus sp. VKM F-4519 (FW-2642)
GGGATTGGGGGGGGAGCGTACCTAGGGGGAGGTTGTCGGCCCATCCGAGCCAGCCTCCGTGGGCGGCATCGATGTAGAGGCTCACGTTGGGGAATTGGAGCTTCGAGATGGCGTAGGCGATGCCCTCCTCGTAGATGGGGGTGGCGGTGGCGCAGAGCGGGATACCCTGGTTGGTGATGACATTGCCCAAGGAATCAGGCTCGAGGACAATCGCGAATGTCAAGTCAGGAGCACTTGAGACCGCCTTGGCGAACTTATCAACAAATTCGGTCTTGTACCTCTGGAGACCGCCGTTGGCGGAGGAGAACTCTCCAGCCGAGTCACCGGCTGAGCAGTCGCGGTCGGGCAAGTCGTAGAGGACAAGCTGCACGATCTGCTGCTTGCGGGTGCGGCGGAGCTCCGCACGTGCCTCAGCGATGGCAGTGTCGATGCCGGAGAGGCCGGCAACGTTGCTCACCCAGACGAAGGTGCCGGTGCGCTGCACGGTGGTGACGCGGGCGGCATTGAGCAAGTCGCCCTTCTTGAGGAAGGCAACCTTGGTTTGGTCGAGCTCCTTGGAGTAGTGGCTGTTTGCGTAGTAGTTCTTGCCTAGGAAGGGGTTGACATCCTTGGGAGGAGTGGTAGGTGTGGTAGGAGTGGCTACTACGGTGAAAGGAGCCGCCGCCAACAGAGAGAGGAGAGCAACGGACGGAAGCATCTTGAGCGATGGAAAGTATTCCCACGTATGAATCTCAAAGGACAGTAAGAAGCCGATGAATTGAGAATGGATCTACATTGTGGAAACTAGCTCCCTTATAAAGAAATCCCGATATGGCGATTGTTATTTGGTATCGTATACTGCGGCGATTTGTCGCCGTGAAGCCGGGCCAAAATGAGGAGAACCAACAGCGGCCAAGAAGGCGCAATCACGCAGACAAAAGGATAAACAGGGTAGCTTACCTAGCTCAGGAACCCGGACTTACCATATCTCTGAAGTTGTAGCGGAGAGAGACCTAATCGGAGATTAACCCTACCCCATGTTGATTGAGGTTATATTACAAGCCCTCGGTAAACGGAGCACCGTGCCGAGTGTGACGTTTGAAGCCGCCGATCTCTCCATAGCGCCGGGTAAACAGTCGGGCCAGGCCACGTGCAGCTTGGGCCGAGCCTTGAATGTTATCTATTTTGTTTCTAGAAGCGGAGGGCCGCCTTCTATGCAGTAAGCAATCTATTTCCCATATTAACTCCATGTATAGCCAATCACGAACAAGAGGCTTTTCTGTGAAACGGTGGGCGTTCATACCATGAGCATTAGGAATTGAATAATTAATGCTTCATTCAGTAAGGCAATTATCGTCTATCTGTCATGTCATACGTATTTTATCTCACGGTACTCTGTACCGGTTTGGTGGCTGACCAGCGCCTCCCCAAGCTTAATATTTTGTCTCGGTAGCGAGACTTTCAGCTTAGTGTCTGTAAACCCATAGAACGAGTTGGGATTCTGCAGTAGTAGCCATGGCTATTTCAACCCTGGCTCGCAATATGGTGACACATTGAGCAAACAGCTGATCGTGGCTTGTTCGAAATGCCGGAAAGACCGGGGATCTTCCGCCGGAGGAGGATACTCTATCTGGTGTTCGCCAAGATCCATGCCAAGAACATGGCATCATGGAATCCTTCCTTCAGGGCCTGTTGAGTGGTAATCTCTTGATATAATATACGGTGCATTACCTGTATCACACGGCTGAATCGTTATATAGTTAGCAATTTAGCAACTGTTCGAGAGCGATCCAACGTACATGGAAGAGCCACCACAAAGAGGGTCAAGGGATATGGTGCCAATAGTCCCATGCATATCAATATCACCGTGTCTTTGGTTTCCGAATAATGACTTCCCCGCCTTTCAGCTCCCATCCCACTCTGTTTTCTTTGACAAGCGCATCCCACGTCGATCCTGTCACCTGCTCGAGGAACTTCAGGGACACTGTAAAATAGCTCCTACCAAGGCACTTCAAGGCGTGTAACCTAATACCCTCTTCGGCATATTCCATCAACTTGGCTTTGTGGCCGTCGACGCTCCTCTTGACCTGCCAGAAGACGTAGTAATTGTCGTGCGCCAGCGCATCCAGGACGGCCAATATCTTTGTATCCTTTACGCCATATCGAATGCGCACCACATGCGCCTGAGCCAAGTCCTGCTGCCGACATGCAAGGTCGAGGACAAGGTAGCCAGCGAACTCTTGTAAATCGAGGCGCGACAGGGGTCGTACTGTATGCATCCTGTGAAGGAGATGAAGAAGGGCCGGATGGTAGGATTCCATGTGTTTGATCAAAATAGACAGACGAATGCAGAATATGTAAGCCTGCGTTGAGAACTCATCAATGCGCTTAGAGGCCACGATGCCCTCGCGAAGTTTGCGCATCGACATTGTCAGTACGGACAAGTCTTTGGAGGAATCATATCCAACAGATTTTTTGGGTACAGAAGGAAGCTGTGGTAGAGTATTGGCCGACTTAGTATCGGGTGTGGCGTAGATGGACGATGCAAGCCCTTTGAGAGGTTTGGCGGGCGGCGGCAGTGTGCCCCCACCAGATTGAACTGACAGCTGCGACATGCGACGGAGGAGTTCATCGCTTCGCCCTGCATCCGAACAAAAGCTCATATAACGATCCACAATCTTGGTATAATAATTCTCTTGAGTCTTAAAGTTGAGCAGCCTGGTCAAGGAATCAGATGCGACCTCATATGTAAAGCAAACCAATCTGTCTCACCTGTTGTCACCTTTTGAAGGCAGGCCAACTGCTTCTAGGGGATCGAGGGTGACTGGCTTGAGCCTACCCCATCCCCCAGAGTACGCACGAGCTCCAGAATCTCCGCGGCCGGACATTAGTTAAAATGCCTGTTGTCGCCGGATATTGAAACAGGTGCTGGCGGGGTAAACAAAACGGAATGTCGTCAAGAGAAGGCTGAGGGAGCCTTCCCTTGGCAATGACGCTTATTGGCTAAACCGTTGCATCATAGACTGTCACAGGCCAGCCTCGGTCCCACCAATTCGTAGCCTCACCAAAATCCGTAGCCTCATCAGCTCCTCAACGTTTTCTCAGGCTTCAAATACTTGTAATTGTGCAAGATATGAGGGAAAATTACTATCTGAGTTCATAGAATTATCACAGGAAGATTTGAACATGACGACTCGGCAGCGCAAAAAGGCGACGCCAGACACCATCGCTGAGAAGGTCATCAAAGCGGAGGGGAAGGTCAAAGATGCCTTGGTTGTGCTCTGGGATGACCTCCCAAGCTGGCAGCAAGACAATCACTATATCATCTCGGGATATCGTCCAGCATCAGAGTCTTTTGCCAAATCATTCGGAAGTCTCGGCTATCTTCACAACGAATCTGTGAATATATTCTCCCATCTGATACCCTCCATCGGGTCAGTGGTCTTGGCAATAGCCCTCTACAGAGTTGTGGTGCCTCGATATGAGTCTATCACCCAGGGTGATATTCTTGCATTTGCCTGCTTTTTCGCAGGGGCAGCATTCTGCCTGGGGATGTCGGCAACCTATCACGCCATCTCAAACCACTCTCATGTCGTGGCAAGATTTGGAAACAAGTTGGACTATGTAGGAATCGTATTCCTGATCACCGGCAGCTTCATCCCGAGCATTTACTATGGCTTTTACTGCCATCCCCATTTGCAGCGGACTTATTGGACGATGGTAAGCTCCCAGCCCAGCGGCACTCTTTTATATCTCTGACCAGGAATGCAGATATGCACCTTAGGGCTTGGCTGCGCAACGGTTTCCATATTCGAAAAGTTCCGTACCCCAGCATGGCGCCCGTACCGAGCTGGCATGTTCGTTGCCATGGGTCTGTCTGCCGTCTTCCCCGTGCTTCACGGCGTGCAAGTCTATGGCATACAAGACATGCGGGACCGAATTGGTCTTATTTGGCTTCTTACCCAGGGCGCATTATATATTTTAGGCGCGGGAATCTATGCTGTAAGCCACACCCGAGATTCGAAGTGGAGCCCCCTTTGCTGATGATCAATAGGCACGATGGCCGGAACGAACGGCACCTGGAAAATATGATATTTGGGGAAGTTCGCATCAAATATTCCACATATTGGTAGTTTTGGCGGCGGTAACGCACTTTTACGGCCTGGTAGTTGCGTTTGACTTTCATCACGGAGCAAACGCGGCAGTGTGTTGAACCTAACAAAGTCTATATCCCCGAAAAGTTATTTGGGTGGCCATATTATTGTAAATATTTATAGAGGAATGGAATTTTGGTATTAAATCAAGACTTATGGTTGGATTAGAAAGTACGACATTTCTGGCAACCGAAGTGGACAGTGCTATAATTGGAGCTTCGGCGACTGACAGCCGTTTTCCGAGGCTTGCTTACCTACCTACCCCGGAGTTAGCCTCGGCATGGCCCATCTGGGGTACGCCCCGCATTCAGTCCCTCAGTCCCTCGGGTGTGCACTCATTTGTACCGCGATACCCAATCCATTTATAATCTTTGATAGGGAAGCTGGCTTAACTTTCAAAGATATATTCTAAATAGCAAACCTCTCATCTCCATACCATATCCCTTCATACACAATGGCTTCCCGCGCACAACAGATTGCTGGCCACTTGAACTGGCCAAAGGGCATGCTTGCTGGCCAAGTTGCTATCATCACTGGCTCTGGTCAAGGAATTGGTGCTGAGGCCGCGAGGCTCTTTGCCAACGAGGGTGCTAAGGTTGTCGTCGCTGATATTGACGCTGGTAAGCTTGCTATCTTGACTGCGCCTGAGAATGTATACTAACTGCGACTTAAAGCCAAGGCTGCTGATGTCGCAAAGAAGATCAACGAGTCTGGTGGCAGCGCTATCTCTGTCGCTGGCGACGTCTTAGATGAGAACTACCTGAAGGACTTGGTGAAGAAGGCGGCAGAGTTTGGAAATGGCAAGATCCACATAATCGTGAACAACGCTGGCTTCACTTGGGACGGAGTTATCCACAAGGTAAGCTCTCCAGTAAACTGCAGCTCCAGGCGCAACGTCGATACTGGGCAGTAGCAGTCAAAGACAAGCACTAACATGCACTAGATGACCGACAAGCAATGGGAGACCATGCTCGCGGTCCACAATACCGCCCCCTTCAAGCTCGTCCGCGCTGCCGCCCCCTACTTCCGCGTCAAGGACGGCGAGCCCCGCAACATCATCAACATCTCCTCCACCTCCGGTGTGCACGGCAACGCCGGACAGGCCAACTATGCTGTCGGCAAGGCCGGTATTGTCGGCCTCACCAAGGTCATTGCTAAGGAGTGGGGACCAGCGTTCGGCGTCCGCGCCAACACCATCGCGTTTGGGCACATCGCCACGCGCTTGACGCAGGCGAAGGAGAAGGGTGCGTTTGTTACCACCCCTGATGGAGAGAAGATTGCTCTTGGTATCCCCGGCATGGGAGAGCCGCCAAAGGACGGATCGGTTGCATTTGCCGATATCCCATTGAGGAGACCAGGTAGCCCGTCTGAGGGAGCCAGCTCTATCCTGGCTGTCGCCAGTCCGCTTTTCTCTTATGTTAGTGGCCAGACCATTATGGTTACGGGTGGAAGGAATATGTAAAGTACGATAAGATGTAATCACAGTTAGAAAATCCATATATGTACATCATTCTTATGATACCGTGCCATGCATCCACAAGATCTTGCGCCAGCGCTGCTAACGTAATTTATCACACCCAGCAACTATACAGAAAATTGTAGTTTATAACGGTTACAGTTGACATGACATGTATTAGTATAGTAAACCCCCTCCCCAAACTCCCATATACATCCCTTCAGACCTTCAACCACAAGGCAAAAACCCCCATCGCATACTCAGCGATCTCGTTTGAACCCAGTTTGCTCTCTCCGTACACCCGATCCACAAAGCTGATCGGCACTTCCGCAACAGTGCAACCCATCGCCTTTGCCCTGACCATCATCTCCATTTGGAAAGTATACCCCTTGCTCTCAGTGCTGAGAATAACCTTCTCAAGCACCTTCTTCTTATACAGTCTGAAACTGCCCGTCAAATCGCTCACACCCGGCCTGAGCACAGTATCCGCAAATAAGTTCGCTCCTCTCGAGACCAGCTTCCTCTTCAAGTCCCAGCCGTACACGCCTCCGTTCCCTGCATATCTCGTGCCGGTAACAATATCGTATCCGCCGTTCGTTGAGAGCGTCTTCTGCTTCGCGATCATCTCGGAGATGAATTTCGGGTGGTGCGAGAAATCGGCGTCCATGATGATGACGAAATTTCCGGTTGCGAATTGCATGCCGTGGACGTATGCCGTGCCTAGGCCCAGCTTGCCAGCGCGCGCATGTAGGTGGACGTGTGGCGCGTATACTTTGGCAAGCTGTTTGGCAACGACCTGGGTGCCGTCGGGGCTGCCATCGTCGACAATTATGAGTTCCCAATCGAGATCACTACAGGACGTTAGTTCGAGGCAACAGAGGAGAGCCGTGTAGAGAGAAGCTTACAGCTCGGTGAAGGTGCGGTTCAACAGCCATGTGATGATTGGAAGGTTGCGCCTCTCATTGTAAGTAGGTAGGAGGATGGAGTATTTGTCTTTCTGTGCCTTTGGCGCCATTGCGGAGTCGATATGGATATTATGTACACGGTTGCAAAACAGCGCAGCAATGCTCAGCGCAACGTTCACTTGTGTGTTGTTGAAGGAGGGTCGGGAGTTGGATGTTCTTGTCGTGAAGCTTTGCGATGTGGTCTTTGGCAATTATTGGTATTGGCTCAGGAGACGGCTGGCTGGGGAAGCTGCAGCCGAGGGGATTGGGTTAGCTCCCGCGCCAGGTTGCTTGCACATCTGGAAGCTAACGACTTTGGTTCAGTCAACTGTCAAATATTAAAAGACTGAGACACTGTGCATGACGGCAGCGATTACAGTAATTGTAATTGAAACAGAATTTCTCAATTACTGAAGGCTATAAGTAACAATTGCGACAAGGGATACCAAGGTAATATATTCATTCTTTCAAGGGCGTAGGCTCTAATCAGCCATATCCACCCGCGCACCGTCAAGCTTCTCTCTATGTAACTATCGAACAATGAACACAATGAAACCTTCCTGCCATCCCTATAAAGAACAAGATATGCTAACGCCACCTATGCAACGCCTGCTGCTACCCAAAGAAACTGTACAGGTGCAATGACTGCGGGAGAGTCACAAGATCCCGCTAAATGACAAACAAATACAAAATATAAAGCCTCCCAGCCATCACAGGTCTCCCTCTACCAATTGTTCGCTGGCTATCGTGAGAAGCTTGGCTGCTGTTCCGACAGCTTTCTCGGCAGCTTTCCAATCGCCGGCCTCAATAGCGTCGCGGATGGCAGGGAAAAATGACTCGTCGTACCCAGACCAGGCTTGAGGAGCAAACAGGACGTGTTTGAATTGTTCACGGCCGGGAACCTAAGTCACATGTGTTAGGCAGGGTCTAAATAGGAGGGGATTGATAGGGTTAAGACTTACTCCACCTCCAACCTCCAAGTCCAGAAGGAGAGTCTCGAAATCTGAAGCGCGGTTGTTGTAGCTTTGTCGAATGATGCTTACATCCATTTGCTCATAGCCTCCATTGTTGTTTATAAAATTTCTCCAGTACGTCTCCCAAGACCTGTATCGTTCTGCATCCCCTTTGAATTTAAGGGCAGCGGCACGAAGCGGTTCGATATCCCACTTCGGTTTACCGGCTTGGTTCGCCCCCTTGGACCCGGCCCATTGATTGAGATCCTCAACATACTTCCCAATAGCAGTGGCGTAGGAAGGCATACTCAATGGCAGGATTGGGTTATCCGCCATTTCTAGAACAAGTAAACTCCAGACTTGGCATAGCATATGATGGTATAGGAAACCAGGGTCGCCAAACTTTTCCATCCACTCAAAGTTGTCGTATACAGAGTGGTATGGGAACCGCTCGCCGGAAAATCCAATGTCAATAGACGATACACCTGCGATGTCTTGGAATGCTACGTAATCACTCCCAGCGCCGAGGCCCTCGAGTTTGCTTTTAGACTCCTCCCAGAGCTGCAGTAACGTACTGCCGTTTCGCACAGGGTTATTGATTCGGTCCATGACAACACGGATAACCTCTTCAAACGCAGGAGAAGCAGAGGCTTGGAAGTCCTGTCCGCTGACTGCTACATCGACGTTTATATAGGCAACTCCATTCGCCCGTAGCTTGTCGATATTGTTTTCGACGTATTCAGTAGAGCCAATGAGGTTGTACTCCTCTCCATCCCAGCTGGCGAATTCAATGGTTCGTAGAGGCCGCCACCCATGGCGTTTAAGCTCTCCGAAAATTCGGGCCATTTCGATAAGTATAGCTGTCCCAGATCCTGGATCAGCGGCACCATATGCCCATGCATCGCGATGGTTACCAATGATAATTGACTTCTCGCTTTGCTCAACTCCTTGAATTCGCCCGATGACGTTCCAGATTGGCTGTTGCTCAACCTCATCCTGTTCATTCTTGAGGTGAACCACTGGCGACGACAGGTCTCCAGTCCACCATTCGACATCTGGCACGCCACCCTTCCATTCTGGAGGTACGGCTTGCCCGTGGCCCTTCAAAGATTGCAGAAGGATTTGGGCATCACGCCAAGCTAGAGGAATGCTGGGGATCTTGTTAAGGCCGGGGTTGTCTGCTACTGGCAAACGCTTTGCACCCTTAACACTTGCCCAACCAGGTGTCAGAACATCTCCAATTACCCAGCTCATCAAGCTGACTGAACCCCTCTGAACACCATCGGCCGGCATGAACCTCCCATCGGGCCAGGCCTTCCCCTTGACAAACCCATCTTCGGCAGGGTCGCTGTAGATGATGCATCCCGCAAAACCCGCTTGTTCCGCAGCCTTAACCTTCAAGGACCTGTCGCCTTGAGACCCGAAATATTTCACCAATGCAATCGCACCCTTTGTGTCGATCCCGCTGTCCTTCAATCGCTTGAAATCCTCCCTTGACCCAAAATTGGCATATATTAACGGGCCCTTTACGTGTCCTGACTTTGAATGGCCATGGAAAGCCAGGGCTTGCTGCCTCTTTTCTTCTGGGTACACATTATCCTCTTCGAGCTTTGCCTTCCACTTGACCGAGCCATCCGCGTTCAAAATCTCCACTGCACGCCCGCCAGCCTTTGGGTAGTTTAGATATACATCGTATCTGTCTCTTACTACGTTTTCTAGCCCAGCATTGAGGAACTGCTGCTGAATCCAGTTGCTTAGCGCAAAGTCACCTTGTGTTCCAGCAAGATGGTCGTAAGCTGTGAGATGTTCGAGGTTGTCTCTTATCTTCTCCGAATCAATCTGCTCTTGTAGCCACTCCCTCACACGACCTGGGTCAAACATTTGACCCCCCATGCGACGTGACGCATTCGAGAAAAAGTCGCTCATAAAGAGTAGGTAGGCCAGCCCTACTACTACAAGGAGCGCAAACATCCGGGCCAGTAGTATGAAGATCGAAGCGTCCATTTCCGGCATCTTGAACTTCCACTTCGGCAGCCGAAACTTAAACGGAAAGTGTAATGACTGGGAGATACTGGATATGCGCTTTCCCCAGCGGGATTGTTCTGATGGGGGCTCCTCTATCTCCATCTCGTCCATTTCTCGCCGCATCTCTGCATCCTCCGCCGCCATTGAATCTCTTCCTTCATCTGATCCAAGGAATTCGAGAGAGTCCAAGCTGTCTCGCCGAGATTCGTCATCCTCTGTGGGAGGTGGGCGGTAGCCTATGCGTCTTGTTGGTACAGGGAGCCGGGCTTCGTCGCCCAGAAGCCCTTGACGCTCTTCATTATTGCTTGCTTCGTTCGGCCGCGACGTTGCAGGTGTAGGAGATCGAGAGGACGTCGCTTCGTCATATGTAGGTATAGGGAGGTTCTCGTATTTGTAGGGCTTCTCGTCGGGCATCGTGCCTCGAGGGGGGGCGCATGCGGCTCCGGTCGATGTTAGTCCAGTAGTCGATGTAGATGCTTAGGTTGATAGGTCTAGGAAAGGATATCCATCACATTCGAATCCATTAGATATTGACGTTTCAATGGGACCTTGATGCTGGTGTCTGGCAATGATATGGTATCAATAATGTAAGTCCCTGCGACTGAGGCTATCTGGACGAGGTCCACGCACTACTGTACGCTCGGCAGTGGCTTGGTAAAACACCGATATGACAACCCCCCTACAATACATAAAACACCAAGGTATCGCTCGTCATATACTTCCAAGAAAACCAGCAACTGTGCTCAGACCTAGGATAGAAATGCTTTAAACACAGATGTGATTTAATTAGAATGATTAATAGGTAAGCTATTGTACAATAAAAGGTCCCATATAAAGACAACCAATGATGAAAGTTATGCAGCAAGATTCGACATCACGTGCTTGATACATAAAATGAATAGGCAATCAAGCTGAGAGGCCGGGTGGTTATCCGTACATTTTGTACCACGGAAGGAAAGTCCGGCAAGTGAAGTACGACTATGCTTCTCTGGCTTCAAACCCCCGCGATCTGAACATCATTCACTTCAAATAATCAAGCTCTCGTCAGAATTTTTGACATCAAGATGGATTACGTCGATAACAGAGTGGCTAAAGGTATATACTAAACATCCGCGAAGCCGATCGCCTGCTAATTGTTCTTCAGAGGCCGCAAGGTCGTTGCCAAAGGCTGAAGTGTTGGTTGGCATCTCTCAGAACCTCGCGCCCTAGCTAACTCTAGTCTAACAAAGAGCGACATTATTCACGCCCATCAATGCCATCCTTCTCTCACTCTTCGTCCTTATCATCTACTACCAACTACGTCCTAAGACACCAACCGTCCTTCCGAAGCAGCCTCCTGCCGTCGTCTTCCAAACCTTCACCCCACGCACTCTACTACCAAATAACGGGGCAGACGGCGCGCCAGTATACCTCTCAGTACGAGGCCGTGTCTTCGATGTTACCTCTGGCCGCCAGTTCTACGGGCCAGGCGGACCATACGAAAACTTCGCTGGACGGGATGCCAGCCGAGGACTGGCTCATGGCAGCTTCGACGAGGATATGCTGACGAGTGACTTGGATGGGCCGTTGGATACGTTGAGTGATCTCAATGACGAGCAGAAGGACGCACTGAAGGGGTGGGAGGAGAGGTTCAACGAGAAGTATCTGGTTGTGGGGAAGCTTGTTGCTGCCGGCGAGGAGGAATGAAGTGGACCAGAGAATCAGGAACAACGCCAGGAAGGTCGTATGCTTTTTTGATGACACTGTCAAGCGATAATGCAGGTAAAAGTTCAAAATTTGACATGCACCCGTAGCCTTCCGGCCACGGAAGACTGTTTTATGATTGTATATTGATGACCAGAGAAACGCCCTTGCTCCATGCTGCGCTCATCGACCGTCTGCTCGTAGCATGTCCATAATTTATCCAAACCACCATCTAAGTTGTTCACTTCTTTCCGCTCTTCTTGATTCCTTGTGCGCCAGTGTTGAGGGGTCCCTTGCTTCCCTTTGCCTTCGCGGCGAGCTCAGCCTTGGCTTTCGCATCTGCAAAATATTAGCATAAGAACGTCTAAGAATGTGCGTGTAACATACCGGCGCGCTGCTTCTCTTGGAAAGCCTTGTCCTCATCATCCAACTCGGCCTTTGGCGCCTTCTTTGGCGCCTTGAGAGGCTTCGCCTTGCCACCTGCAAAAGGTTAGAACATGTTTGCACCAGACGATATTTCCGTCATAACATACCTGCTCTGTCTGCGCCACCCATACTGATGATTATACTTAAATAAGTATTAGTTTGGGTAGATGATTTGAGTTTGTACGTTGAAGAATCGGAATGTAGATGCAGATAAGGTTTGCTTCAGATAAACTGGAGGAGGGGCAACTGGAGACGGCGTTTTCCAACGCGCATTGCCGAACGTCACTAGCGCCGCTAGCGCAATCAGTCAGGCAAGCCTTGTTGTTTCTAGACTCGAAATCTTGGAAGTGACCTCGACTAACACTTCGAACAACGCATCAAATACGTGCAAACAAAGGCATCAAAGGAAGACGCGGATTCCAAATACTTGGACAATGCGCTGAAAACGGAGTACGAGAAGATATATACCCGGTTGGGCTCATTCTCACACAGAGATTCACCTTCTGATCCTTTACTAACACGTTCTGGCATCAAAGGGAGTGGGTTATATCGGCCCCAGCAAAGGTCATCCGCGACGATGGCTTCATCTAGTTCGGACGAGGGGGAGATAAGAGACCCAGGATTAGACAAGGCAACTACGTCGCCGCAGATGAAAGACACTTCAGTTGACCGTCAACACAGAACACGATCTAGATACTCGCCTTCTCCGTCTTTGTCGATCGAAGATAGCGTCGTTTCCGCCCTGCGGCGCTCATCAGAGAGACGCTTATCACCAAGGGGTTCAAAGCGAAATCGAGATGACGACCACTACTCTCGCAATCACAGAGACTCTCGACGATTCAAGGGTCAATACGAAGACCGCCCGACTCAACGGCGTGGCCAGCAGCCCCACGAAGATCTGGATAGGGAAGGCGCCACCCCAGCTGGTCTTCGATACGACGATGGCGACCGGAACCGCGACAGGCGCTCGCGTACTCGAACACGCAGCCGTTCTCCTTATAGAGCCTCTCGCGAAGCCGAATCTCGAGGCAGTTATAATACGAAACCACAGCGTGACAACTACAGCGGTAGTAAGAGCGATTTGCCTGACAGGCCAAGGATGAATGGATATGGAAATCATCAACGCCAGGGTTCAAGAGACCAGTCAGTGAGCAAAAGGGCCGATGGGCGGATGCCAACTGACCTTTCAAATGGAGAGGCTAAATTTGTTCAAGGATACTCACAGAAGCGTGGTGATAGCTATAAGGGCGAACGTGATATTGAAAGGTTAGTTCGTGGAATATTCTTGACTGTTTGAATAAATAGCTAACGCTTCGATAGATCCCACCCCCCTGCGGAAGAACCACCATCTGACACAGAGCCTCTTGATGAAGCAGCATTGATTGAACAGCGACGGAAACGCCGTGAGGCGATCAAAGCGAAGTATAAGGGTTCGGCTACAGCTACGCCTTTAATGGTGCAGGCTTTACAGATAGGAGACCGAGCAACGCCAGAAACGCGCAGCCAGAGTGAACAGGACGGCGATGATCAGACTACAAGGAATGCTTCTCCAGACGTTGGCACTCCTTCAACACCCAAAGAAATCCAGGATCCAAGCGCATTCGCGGCCCTGAATGACCAAGAGCTAGCCAATGATGCCAGAAGAGCTAATCCGGAGGATAGCCCCTCTGCCGCGGACTACGACCCAACAATGGATATGAAGGAGGACAGATTCCGGGACGATACACGCCACATTGGAGACGTTCCGTCATCTGCGTACGACGAGACAAAGCCCACAACGGAGCAGGAGGTTTTACTTCCAGCATCCGAGGTCGAAGAAAAGCCCAAAAAATCAAAGGACGACTTTGACATGTTTGCGGACGACGACGACGATGATATGTTTGCTGAGGAGCCAGAGACAGCAGCTGAGACCACACGTAAAACTGGAGACTCGGCCGTCGCCGTCCCAATACCGGAAGCAAAGGTTTTGAATGTTGGGATGCTGGATAACTGGGATGACGCCGAAGGATACTACAAGGTGATATTGGGTGAGCTCCTCGATGGAAGGTACCACGTCCAGGCCAATCTCGGAAAGGGTATGTTTTCTGGTGTTGTGAGAGCTACCGATATCACAGCGAAGAGGCTGGTGGCGGTCAAGATGATCCGCGCAAACGAGACCATGAGAAAGGCAGGCATGAAGGAGATCGAAATCCTTCAGAAGTTGATGAGCGCAGATGTTGACGATAAAAAGCACATGATTCGATTGGAACGTCATTTCGAGCACAAGGGCCATCTCTGTATGGTTTTTGAGCACCTCAGCATAAACTTACGCGAGGTGTTAAAGAAGTTTGGCCGGGATGTGGGTATCAACATCCGTGCTGTGCGCGTCTATGCCCAGCAGATGTTTCTTGGGCTGACACTCATGCGCAAATGCAATGTCCTTCACGCCGATCTGAAACCCGATAATATTCTCGTTACTGAAAACCGGAGCATGCTCAAAATTTGCGATTTGGGATCTGCCTCGGATGCCTCAGACAACGAAATCACACCTTACCTTGTGTCACGCTTCTACCGTGCCCCTGAGATTATTCTAGGAATGCCGTACGACTTTGCCATCGACATATGGTCTGTTGGCTGCACATTGTACGAACTGTATACCGGCAAAATCCTCTTTGTTGGCCGATCTAATAATCAGATGCTACGCTCTATCATGGAATGCCGTGGCAAGTTCACGACGAAGATGCTGAGGAAAGCTCAGTTTGCTCACATGCATTTCGACGAGCAGACAAACTTTCTGAGCGTGGAGCAGGACAAGCTGAGCGGGAGAGACACGGTCAAGACGCTTCCCCTCGCAAAGCCCACCAGGGATCTGAGAACGAGACTTGCGACGGGTGCCAAGGGATTACCGGACGATGAAATGAAGGAGTTGAACCTGTTCATCGACTTATTGGATAAATGCCTCGCGCTGAATCCCGAGAAGAGATGTACACCGGCAGAGGCGTTGAAGCATCCGTTCCTTAATAGACCAGTTGGTAGATAGATGGGAACTGGTTCGAAGAGAACCATGGCGCAGTCGAAGCTGATTCAAGGCTGGGTAATTATGGGATTGTAAAAGAGACACAAATATACGGGATGCTCTACATAATTGCTATAAATAATATGATAACGTCTGTTGAACTGTTGTAATATGTGTTGGCACATGTGAGATCGTCTCAGTTCATATCTGGAGCGAGGCTGCTGTCATTTGAGTCGTAGCCTCGTCTGGTGTGGGCCTGTTCTAAGCCAAGAGCGGTTGTTACATTCCAGACGAGACCCTCAGGGTAGAGTAGACGGATCGACGAAGGGTGGGGTTTGGGGTCAAGATAACACATCAAATCGATTAAGGTACTACAGGCGCAAGTTGTAAGTACGGCAGAGCAATGTTTAAGTTGCTCACAGAATCATCAAGTTTGCTGGTTACTGTCCACCACAAGATCATTCACAGCGCTTGTCGTAGATGAACATCTAATCGTGAAACGAATCATAGTAACTGACCCCTGACGACCCATAACAGCCACCACCAAAGCGGCACAGTTCTGTTTCAAGTACACCACGTTCCTCCCCTAGACAAGGGGTTTCCAGTCCTTCGGCCTTCGTGCGGATCATTTCTAAAGAAGATTACAGGTGCTAACAGATCGCTGAGAGGAGGGGTTAAGGTCTGAAGGCCTTCATTTCGTCCGAGAGTGACAGGCGCAACGGCAAGGCCATAACTACAACTGGACGAGGTGTCATTGCCTGTTCTTTGCTCTACGCCCATGCATTCTTTGTCGTCGTGCACGCCCTCGGATACCACCTACCCTCTGACCTTGATCTGACTTACTTATCTCGTTGCTTAAGAGACCGCCGCTATCACTTGGCTGATCGAATGCCATCGACCTCTATCACATTGTCGCAAACCACAATGTGGAAACGAATGCAGCAGGGCAAGTCTGCGAAGCATCAGAACCAACCTATCTCGCCTGGGAGCAATGGAGGCGCCCTAGAAGGCCCTCAGGATTCTTTTCTCTCGCCCCAGGATGGTAACTATGGGCGAGGCCTACCAGCTCTGCCAAAGTAAGTAAACACCTGCGGTAGCCTCCGCATGCCAACACTAACAACATCGCAGTGAGTCTGAACAGCGACAAGGAGGCAAATACCGACCAGAGTCATCCGTATACTCCCAGCACTCCCCGCAATATCCAGCCCCCGCGACATTCCAAGAACAAGTCTCGAGCTACGAGGAGCAAGTAGAGATATCCCCGCCCAGTTCACCCGATATCCCTCGAAGTGAAATGGTCTCCCGATCCTATAACACACACCCAGGTGACGTCCCACCTGCGCTATCAGCGCACCCGGTCAAAAGCAGTATCCCCGTTGCGCGACGCGAGAAGCGGCGGAACCAGGCACAGGCGACCACAGCGGGCCATCTTGCGCGGAGAGAGGAGCAAGCGGCTGCTGCTGCTGGGCTGAGAAAGACAAGTGGGACGCGATGGGATGATTACTCGGGGGAGCCTAACGATCAAGGACGGCCACCGTCCGTGCAACCTGGACAGTTCACGCCGGTAGTTACGAACCTAGAAGATTCATATAATGCAGCGCAGTCAGCTCCCAAGGTGCAGACATCGTTTAGCGACCGGGTCCGGAAGCTGAAAGATGGGAATAAGTCAAGCGGACCCAAGCCAGAGTGGAAGGGGTCTAGTGGGAGGATGGCGATCGTTCCGGCGCCTGAAGATAACCCATCCGCGCCGCCCTTGCAAATCCCTAGAAAGAGCAGCAAGCGCGTGCCCTCCAACCCATCACTGGCTGGTTCGAGAGTCACGTCCCCTTCTAATGAGACTCCCGTTGTATCACCAACCGCGCACGGTGGCCCGCAGTACTTCCTGAACACCACCTCGGAAGTTCCAGAACCACCACCACACGACGAACAACCCCCCTCGCCCTTAAACTCCCTCCCATCACAAGTGCACGCGCGCCGACCTATTGCGGCTCCAGCTACGCCCGATAAATCTACTCTACCACCATCCGTCTCCACCATCGAGCGCAACTTCCACGAAGCCCTCAAAGACGTCTCCATCAGCAACCCCTCCGGCCGACCTCAAGAAGTCTCCCGCTTCAGCGTCACCACCTACGCCCCCTCAACCACCAACACCTCCTCTCCCCGGCCCAGCACCGACTCCGTCCCCCCCCTCCCAGAGCCCTACCAATACACCAGCTCCGTCCCCGCGCACTCCCCCATCCTCAACCGCCGCCGCCCCGTCGGCGCCCCAAACTACACATTCGACCGCACCACCGGCGCGCTCCGCCACCCTCCCTCGGGCGAGCCAAAATTCATCAGCATGTCCCACCGCGCGTCGCTCTCCAAAGCGCTCCCCAAGTCCCCCGAAGAGGGCGCAGCGCTCGATAAAGTCGCGTTGCTGCAGGCGCAGCTCGATGACCTGGCGAGGCAGAGAAGTAACATCGATTCCTCGATTCGCCGGATGACGGAGCTGATGCCGGGGGAGATGACGGGGTTGGGGAGAGGGATGAGTAGTGAGGCGAGGATAGCTGAGATGGCGAGGAGGGAGGAGGAGAAGAGGAGGGTGGAGGTGTTGAGGGGGGATTTGGCGGGGGTGAGGAGGGAGGAGCATGAGGTGGGGTTGAAGTTGCATAGGGCGCTGAAGAAGGCGGACGAGAGGGCGGTTTATGAACCGAGTGGGCTGTGGGTTAGGAGGGTTACGGGGTGAGGTGTGTGGTGAGTGACCGCTGTGTGTGTGTTTTTTTTGGCAGTGGTGCTACGGTGATGGGGGAGGGACTGTGAGGGGTTGGGTTTCTCGGACGTGTGTGTTCAAATGCTGTATAACAGGCACATTGTACGATATGCATGCAGCATGGATTTGAAACAAGGCTATACGATGGGGATTTCTTGGGGGGGGGGGTGGAGTGTGGAAGGGTGTTGGTCTAGCGCAAGATACCTGCAGTTATGTTTTTTGTTAGCCATGATTTTACTTGAGCTGAATAGAAAGCCATGAATAAGTTCCCATTGGGTGCGCATATATGCGACTGTTTCCGTTTCCTGTGTCTCTGGCATGGCATGGCATGTACTTATTATGCCATGTAGACTAGAGTTATTATTGTACTGTACCACCCATCGTAACTCGCGTGTTGTGGTGTTGGAGATGTTTCACACCTGTCACATAACCGCCCTTAACCGCAATGGGGAAGTTACTGCATTCTGCTATTTCTTCGGATTTAGGCGATGGAGCGGTTTCATTGGTTCGCACGTGATGGCGGGTTAGATTTTTTTTTGGCTTGATACTATATACGGGAATCTCCAGTAGCGTCATGGTGGTTGCGGTCGCGGGTTTTGCGGGTAGGGAAGATGTGTGTCTCGTCTTGTCATGTCCTGTCCAGCTGAGATGGGGATCGTGGAGGGTGGTGATAGGGGGGGGATGAAGCGGTGATTAGTTTATGGGATTAGTATATGGTGGTATATGAGTTAGTTTATGGATATTATGGATATCGCAGCTGGAATAAAGGAAGGTGCTTTGATTATAGAGGTTAAAGGGCAGGGGGGGTCGGGTGGTAATTAGTAATTTGAAAGCAGGATGGTTGTTTCTATTCGAGTACACGGAAGATTTGATGTGTTAAGGGAGGTGGTAGGGTACTCTAATTGTTAATGTTATCAGAGTGGTGTGAGTAAGTATAGTGCAGTACAAGCTCACTACGGGGATTAGTAGTAATTTAGGTAGAGTACCGTATACCGTAACGTAACGTACAGTTACAATATAGTACATTAATTATACTTTTTTTTCAATATTTCAGAAGCGAAAGGGCAGATTGTCCTTTTTCAGGGTGATGGTGGTGACGAAAATGAAACCGAGATCAGCCAGTAACTAAGACACATACTAAGACACATTTATATATATTTATACGAGCTATAGGTAACTATAGTAGGAGTAGTAGAGTAGTAGAGTAGTAGAGTAGTAGATTAGTAGATTATTGGGAAAGAGCGACAGGCTCGGTCTGGCACTGACTGCCTAATCTAGTAGACGACAGTACGAAGTAGAAGATCATTTCCCTTGATTTGTCTCTTCTGTCCCTTTTGTCTCTTATTTTCCCAGATTGTTGGTTAGTAGGTTGGCGCTATACATATCGCGTAATTGGGCGCAGCGATAGGTGATGGGTATAGGTAAGGGTGTAAGGGTGTAAGGGTGTAAGGGTGTAAGGGTGTAAGGGCGATGGATGGAGTTTTGATTAATCACATTTTTCTTTTCCCTCTTTTCCCTTTTCTTCCCTTTTTTCCGATCTAATATTGGAGATACTGTGTCAAAACATACAAGGTATATTAGATATTAGTATAGATTAGTAACGCTACATTATACCTACAACTAATATACTCTAATATACTCTACACATACTACTACCCTATGCACATGTACATACTCTCTATACGACTATACGATACTATATGCATGTACTGTAACAATACCATAATATAATACTCCGAGTATCTCAAAGTCACTATATCAACCCATCCCAGCCCACTTTAGTATATCCCCTAGCAAACTAATTATAATTCTCAATCGGGGTCTGGTTAGTCTGGCTATTCTGGCTACTCTGGCTACTCTGACTAGTCTGATTTGTCTGATTTGTTAGATTTTTGTTACTTACTACGTCGGTCATTACTCTACTTCGTACTAAAATTGACGCTTACTTATCGATAGTGTACTATTTAGACAATTAATAAAGTTGATATAGCCAATCATCTCTCCTCCTTCTGTCCCATCTTCTTTCTTTCCCAGGCTTTTCCCAGCTTACACTTTAATGCGCGCGGCTTGGTTTGTAGCGTTGTAGGCTTGTAGGTAGCAACGTCCTTTTTTGCCTCTAGACTTTTTTTCTTTTAATACAATCTGGTCCCAACCCATAATCTGTAGACTGATCCACCCATGAACTCTTATTAAAAAGGTTGGCTTGTCCATAATCCATAATATACATACCATACCTCCCCCCCCCGTTGTCACTTTCACTGCTTTCAAAACCATAATCTCTCTTTCTCGGTGGCGTGAAACTCTTTGTTCCCTCTTTTATCCTAAAATTACTTGCTCTTCTTCATCTTGTTCTTGTTCGTGTCAAAGGGTGGTCCCTCATTCTTCAAAAAGGGTCCGTTGGTCATACGTTATCACCACGACGCGAGCTCCCTTACTTCACCTATCGCGCAACAAACCATTAACGGCTTATCACAGTAAGGGTCTGATGTGCACCCTGTAACACCCTCAAAATGCAACAGCCCATGGATCTCGATCCTGAAGCGCCGCCGACTAACCAAAGCGACAACAAAGGCGACAAAAATCCCACCACTTCACATGCCAAAACACAGGATGCGCCAACCTCATCTGGCCACCCATCACCCGCACCCTCAAGCAGCTCAAGTCACCACAACGAGCTCTATGATCGCGAGCTCTCTAATTTCAACGCCGTACTCGCCTCCATCTCACCCGCCGCAGCCCGCGCCGGCGTGCGCCAAAACTGGCGCAAATGCCTCCTCGGCTCATCCAGCGATGAGGCCTTCTTCATTCGTAGTCTCATGGGGCGAACTTCAGATCACGTGATGACCAAGATCTTGGAGGATGAGCAGGAGAGGATCTTGGAGGTGGCTAGTGAGCACTACAAGGCGTTCTTAGATCAGGCGATGGCGATGAGGTTGGAGAGTATTAGCGCGAAGGATTTGGTGGCGGTGTTGGCGAAGGCGAGACGGCTGGGGTATGATGAGATGGACTTGGTGGAGGCGGATGAGATGGTTATGCCAGCCGAGAGGGCGGAGGCTAATGAGCCGAGCGACATGGAGGAGGAGGCGGAGGAGAATTTGCAGGTCGAGGTGCCTGAGGTGTTAGACGTGGAGGGTGGAGCGCGGAAGGATGGTTGGGAAAAGGAGAGGTTGATGGAGTTCAGAATGAAGGAGCAGGATGATGGGCGTCAGGGGTCGCAGACGGTGTTTAGCCAGACTGAGGGACATGCGAAGCGCAAGAGTAAACGCAAGGTGTGCCCGGCTTGCGGTGCGACGTTTCTTCAATCGGCCGGGTTGAAGTATCATATGGATCGTAAGGTCTGTGAGAGACAAAGGCCGACTGCTCCTTTGAAGTTCTGGTGTGATCTCTGCTCAAAGGGGTTTACCACATCGGGCGGCCTCACTTATGTATGTATTGTCCCGGGATATGCACTGTGATTGACTTACTAACAGCCTCTTAGCACCGATTGAACAATGTTTGCAAGGGCCATGAACCATCAACGGCATCGTCTCCTAACGCCCAGCTTCAAGCTGAGCAGGCAGCAAAATATGCCGAGCCTCCACGAGACCTAACACCCAGAGAAATCCTTAAATCAGAGCCATACCCCGGAGCCTTGAACGTCCGCACCTACTCTCCTCCTCGGGCGCAAATGCCAGCAGCGCGCTTCACAGAATTCAAAGCCTCGCCCAAACCCCTCCCCATGCACCCCTCCCCCCAACAATACCAACCACAGCCGCAATCCACGCCGTCTTCAGGCTCCAAACCATCCGTCGCCCTCACCCCCGAACAATACGCCGAAATGAACGCAAAACTCGAAAAGGAAGAGCGCCGCTTCGAATCCGTCCTCGCAAAAGTATCCCCTCAGCTCTCCTCCGCCGAACGACACGCCGAGATCAAGCGCCTCAAAGCGGGGAGCTCAACTCGCAAATCCATCATCCGTCGCGAATACGGCGTGCAAGTGCGCCGCTCCAAGGTCGCCACCGCCAACGCGATTCGCACGGCTAGCGGCGGGGTTGATATCTCTATGGTTGATGCGCCGCCGAGCACGAATGGGTTCGCGGCGATTAACCGCATTGCTTCGTTCCGTGCGGAGCCGAGCGAGCCGGACTCGAAGAGGAGGCGTACGGGCGAGGTGGAGGTGGTTAGGGGGAGGAATCCATCAATGTACGACCCGCTCCGCGATGACTCTGAACGCAGTCGCAGCGTGGAGTACCCACGCCCTAGTTTCAACGGCGGCGCGCAACAACTTCCTCATCCTGACCAGGTGCTGAAGTCGGATAATCGCCCGACGACAGCGCAGAGGCAGAATGGCATTATACCCCGCTCGAGACCGCCGCTGCCGCTGCATGCCGAGCGTCCACCGCATGGTACGCCGCAACATCATGACCAGTATCGGCAACCGAGTTACCAGCAGCACCAAACACCGACGGGAGGGTTCACAAGCGTTAATACCGAGCAAGGCCCCTCCTCTGCCCCACATGACCGCCGCGATAGTCATCACGCCCCCGTACCACGAATGCAAACCTACGGCGCCCCGCCCTTCTACGTCGACCAAGACCGTCGCGAGTCCGCGCCCACACACACGCCTTACCACCCTAGCCACCCCGCCCACCCCTCCCACGACGGAGCGGGTACATTCGGAGTCTTGAAATCGCATAAAAAAGTCCCCGTCCACGAGGCGCAGGTACAGTGGGATAATCTGCGGGGTGGCGCTGGGAGTCACTATGGCGGACAGCTGGGTGTGAATGGCGCGGAGAGGAAGACGAGCGCGAGGACGGGGGATTTGATTGAGATCCTCTCCGATTCGTCGTCGTACTCGCATACCCCGCCCCAGGAGAAAGTAGTCGCGCAGGCGCAGCAGAAAGCGCCTGCCCCGCCGTCGTCGCGGGAGCAGGATGTTCCGCCTGAGGCGAGGCAGAGTGCTGGGGGAGGCGGGAGACCGACTGCCCTACCTGCGCGTAGCTCGCCGCGGCCGGGGGAGAAGGGGGGGGAAATGAGGGGAGGGGAGGTGGAGAGTGATAGCGATGGTGGGAGTGATACTAGTATACCGGCAAGGAGGACGCCGGGGAAGAATGAAGTGTACCGCGATACGCTGTCTGCGGCGCCGCGGAGCGCGAGGGGGAGGGGGAAGTATGGGAGGGATGAGAAGGAGAATAGGGGGTTTGAATGATTTGGTGGCTTGGGGTTGAGGTTGGGAGGCGTTCTGGGATGGGGTGTTTGGCTTTTTATTGGGGGTTGGTTGCTTTGCGTTTGAAGCGTGGGGGGGGATCTGGCAACAAGGATATATACCGTTTTAAGGGGTTTAGGCTGGGTTTGCGTGTATATTAGGGGCGGGGGCGAGAATAATATGCCCCTGAGATGGATTTTGACAAGTACCAAAGCAAGGAATCATATAATATCGTCCTTTACCCATAAGCTCCTTCCCGCCTCAAGAGTGATCCGTAATGAATAGAGCTCCATGGGCTTGTAACCTACGCTTGAACCTATACGCCTTGGCATTTATAATGTTAAAAAGGGGGGCTTCAACACGAATGACCGAAGGCGGATGACAAATCAATCCGGACACTTGTCAGAAGTCGCAACAACAGCGGATCCAATCAATTCAATGGGCTCTGCATCACCACTAGAAGAATGAGAAAAAATATAATCAGAGGAGATTAATACATTAGTCTTTCAAATGCCCAGTTAATTAATTAATTATAAATTAAGAAACGGGCTCAATACTCTGCACTGAACTTTGTTTCTCGCTTGCGACTTTTGACACTGTCCGGATTGTTTTGTCAACCGCCTTCGGACTCAAACCACGTGATAACGCGTGATTACCGCGTATTCCAACGTCTCAACGATCCCGTAAAAATAAGGGAACCTCAAGAATTAGCCACAATGATCCCAATTAACAGAAACCTTTCTACTCTACGGCACCTCCATCGAAGGGCAACAGCTGTCTCTATATGGAGGGTACCCCTAGATCATGCCGGCCTCCGTAGATTCACCGTCGACACAAACAAGCAAGGGACCGTCGAGCGAGTCATCCGCGATGGCCCCTCAGCCTCGGAGCACCACTACGGCGCCATCGTCGTCGGCGGCGGCCCCGCCGGCCTCGCTACAGTCGGAACCCTCCTCGATGAGGACGTCAAACCCATTCTCTGGATAGACCATAAATTCCAAGGCGGGCGACTCAATGCGCAATACAGGGAGGTTCCAAGGTGCGTCACATCACATGACCCTCCCCCCCCCAATCCGGCTCCCTCTCCTTCTTAAGATTTAGAAATATTTATATACTAACGGCATACCAGTAACACTAAAGTCTCCCTCTTCATCGCCTTCGCGCGCGCCACAGCCGCGTTCCGCAAGATCGCTGATCAAGACCCCACGCCCCCCGCCTACGCGGCACTGCAGGCTATGGACCAGGACACGGGGTGTACCCTCGCTGCGGCGGGGGACATGGTTGTTGAGCTCACAGCGGGTTTGGGGAGGGAAGCAGACGTGGTGATGGAGTACGGACATGTCGAAGCTGGATCGTTGAATGAGCAGGGCGTGTGGAGCGTTACTACGCAGGCAAGTCCCGCGGAGGCGAAGAAGGCGGGCATCCCCACGACGCGCCTTCTTGTCCTCGCAACTGGAGCGCGTCCGCTCCTGCCGCGACTGCCGGAGACGTATCCCTATCTGACCCCTCTGCACCTCGACACCGCGCTTAGCCCAACGGCGCTGGCAGAGGCGCTACCGAGGGATAGGGAGGTGAAAATCGGCCTAGTAGGCGCCTCGCACTCTGCCATCCTCGTCCTGCGGAACCTGTACGAGCTGGCGCGGAGCACGCACCCTGGGGTAAGGGTGAAGTGGTTTAGTCGGCATCCGCTGCGGTATGCGGTTGACAAGGGGGATTGGATATTGAGGGATAACACTGGATTAAAGGGCGAGACGGCTGTTTGGGCGCGGGAGAATCTTGAGGAGGGGGTTTGGGAACAGAGTGATGTGAAGGAGTATGTGCAGAAGATTTTCACGACGCCGGGAGAGGGGGAGAAGGTGGCGTATGAGAGGGAGCTTGGGGGAAGGGGGGTGGATATGATTTGTGAGGCGGTTGGGTTTGAGAAGGCGGATTTGCCGAGGTTGGAGAGGAGGGGGGAGGGGATTGGGAGGATTGAGGCGGATGGGTTGAC
>JPKD01001569.1:0-28990 GCA_000750935.1 Pseudogymnoascus sp. VKM F-4519 (FW-2642)
GAGGGTGAGAAATGGGGGTTGTGTACGATGAGTGGAATGGCGTTGGAGGACTGGGATGGGTGTTTTTTTATATAGATGGATATTGGGTCCGAAGGGGACATGTGCACTGCTGAATTGATACTGCAATTCGGGCTAATATAATATATCTCCTTGCCTCTACTTTTGAGTAAATTTGTTCGTTGAAAGGCTATGTTATGGTCCGTAATATTGGAGGCAGTCGAACTATCACTATATGTATGCAAGGAGATGGTCCTCTATTGGGGGAAAACAAAACACGAGTCACTTTTTGGCAAACCGCGTGACGAAGCACTTCCAACCTCCAACCTCCAACGTTATATACCAGAGTTGGTTTTGGTCTTCTTCGTAGCCTCACTAATATTTAACGTCTGATATTGTTTCGGTCAACATTGTCCCCCGCTCGTATTAATACCGTCCTAGAGCTGCAAACAGAGACATATTAACCTTAGCGATGAGGCTGGGGGTGGAGGAGGGGAGATGCTTCGCGCCTGTATCATCACCGGTCTAGGAAGATTCGATAAGTAATGTAAGTTTCTTTTTTAAAAGGGAGGTTTATATCGAGACAACGAGCCGTCCCGCGAATATGTCGCACCAGGATAGCGATAACCAAACACCCAAGGAGGAGGAGGTCCTTGGATATTTCGAGAGTCTCGAGTACGCAGTCTCTAAATATGTGTAACATGTTCCAACAACACTAGGCGGCTTCTTGCAGCTTGATGTTATCCTCCATGAAGGAACAGCGCATTCGAAACGAAGCCACGCCCTTTGTTCGACGAATTTGCAGTCCATTGTGGGGTTTTATTCGATGATACTACCGCACTAAAGAGGTTGCTGGCGAAACGTAAGTCTATAGAAATAAAACAAAAAATGTATTAATGACAACGCCTAGACCTGAACTTAACCCTAGCAGAATCGATCATCAGAGATGTTCGAGTTGCAACCTGGGCAGAAGGTCCACCAATATTCGTTAGGCGCCGTAGCGCTTTGATGAAATCTAGAGCAGAAAAGTTAAGGGCGGTCATGTCCTCAACAGGGGATAGCACCAAAACCCAGCTTAAACTTGAAAGACAGATTATGGATATCGCAACAAAGCTCCACGTAGCGATTTTGGCCTCTAGGGGGAGGTTAAACCATTAGGCCAGAAATTGGCGACCCGTTTAATGACAAATATCACAAGAAGGACAACTCATCCCAGTCAGGACAGTCGATCCTAGCGACCACAATGCTAGGCATCAAGCACCGGCGGGGATTAGATGGCTGGGAAGCATGGCTACCAGCAGTTGTATTACTTACGGAAGCGCCTCCAGTTTCGCCAGACAAGTTGAATTCAAGTGATGGCGCCAATTCTACGGCCCAGAGTACCGAAACTAGCCCCCAAGCAAGTGGTCTACCTGTTGCCAAAAAGGCTGACGAGATCGTTCCAGCCATGGACGAGGAGATCACCCCAGCCATGAACAACGAGATTACTGAGGGCGGGCAAATACAGAATGAATCGGATTCAAACATTAGCGGCAACTCTACAGCCAACATTCCGAGGAGATCGACTGGAAATTATGCTCCCCAGGTCCCAGCAGCTCTCACAGCCAACCCAAAAATAAAGGAGGTTACTCAGACCCCGCCAATCGCCACTGCAAAACAGAACAGAAATAAAACCAGCCGGGCCTTAGTAACCGCCACGATTGAATCGAATGGAAGTGAAACTGCCCCGGTTGTAGCAGCTACCACAGCGAAGCCGAACTGAAATGGACCTACCCCGGTACTAGCAACCACTAATAATGATAAGGGGGGTGCGGCTTTAAGACGTAGCGGACGCAGCCAACCTACAAAACGCAAGATTAACGATGAGGCGTTGATAAAAAAAAGATCACGACAAAAACACGTCGTAGCCGAGGGTAAGTCTTACTTGATGTGTAGATGAGTATTCCACTAACAGCTCACCTAGATCCAGGCATATCTACAGTTTCACCTTCAGGGCGTACACGAGTAGAAGAGTCTATAGGTTTGTCTTGTTTAATCCTTCGATGGGGCTTACTAATTATCCTACTAGGTTCTAATCTACTATTAACTGCGTCGAAGCTAATACGCAGAAAGCCACTCTACGAAATCCCACCGGAATCACAGGGGCTCCCCTATCTAAACATTGTACCTTTAAAAGGTGTGCACCCACGTTGGAAACTCCTTGAGAAGCTTCGCCCTGAGAATGGGTACACTATTGGACAGAATGTTAGGATGGATGTCAAATATGGTCCGACTTGAGGCAAAATTATTCAAATGTGCAAGCCGCCAGGAGGGGAGGATACACAAGTTTTGGAAAACTATGCCTTCATTCGATTTACATCTGCATACTGTACTGGGAAACCTAGAAACGAGACTTTAATACAATCCAAGTTTCCCCGGCGTGTAGATTATTAGAATTTAGATTAATACCTTGCTTGCTCTCTTCATATAGGCTGTTACTATTATCAGATCTAGGATTATGCGACTATTGCGCTCAATTCCACCTATTGGCGACATACTGTATCCCCTCGATGTTCTCATGTTGTACTGGTACGGAGGAAACATCCTCGATTGATTGTACAGAGGACCAGTTGCCACAGATCAACACATCGACCGCGGAGAAGTTTAACATTGGAATCGTTAGTGAGAATTTTACCTAGATATATTGCTCCAGGTCATGTTGCGATGCATCGAAGTAAAGAACACTAAACATGAATCGAATAAGTTGTCACAAACTCGCCGGTTGATCACGAAAGCCGCTGCGATGGATAGTTAGAGAGCCGTGGGCTGCCAGAAGCTTGGGGTGAAAATAGAAATGCTCAAAGATGCGTTGCGATGGGACCCCATGGCCCCTTCCCTCCTGCCGCTGCAGGTCGCTCTTTCCTTCCGGCCACAGCTGGTCGCTCCTTCCTGTCGTTGCTCCTTCTTGCCACTACCCTAACCCTCCTTCCTGCCGGCGCCAAACGCAGTCTCTGCTTCTATAGCTACACATTGATGTCCCCACCCATAAAAGACAAGTAAGGGTAGGAAGACGACCTTAGCGCCCTTTCGCTGGTTGTTTTGGAGTCTCGTCACCCCTTAGATCGAGGGTTACGCCTTAGGCCTTGGGCCGAAAGCCGACGTGGAGGGCACGGTTGAAGATAATATAGGTTAGACCCAGATAGACTGTGCCGACACAGAGGAAATGTTTCTAGGGTTCAATAGTCTACAAATCTGATATTCCCGTCCATTCCCCGGCTCGGGGAAACATCGCAAACTCGTTTTGATTGGGCAGTTTTGTGGAGACCGTTTTAAGGGTCTTTGTGTCCCGTAGGGTGAGACTCTCTCCCACTGTTTGTGCTAGTCAATGTGACCGAGCCCCAACTAACCTCTGTTATTGACCGAATGCTGTCAATGTCGGTTGCTAACACATCAGAACTAATTAGTAAACCTATGAGCGTAAACTGTGTAATGTAGGGTGGTTTTACTAACGAGCACAGATCTAGTCTCTCGCATATACACTCGTCTATGACCGTTATTGCCCTACAGTTGGCTGTACACATTTAATAAAACGCGGAGATTGATATCGTGATACATATGCAATACAAGATAATCGTCGTTACGACGATTACACTTTGTAAGCAAAATTCGTAGTTTGATTCATTTACCATTTCTAAATCTTCAAGGATTTACTTGACCCAGTTGAAATCACATTGAGTTCTCAATTTTCATTTTTGGTCTCAGTTAAAGATATATTAAAAAGAATAGGTCACATTCATTCCCTCTGCAGGCTATGTCTTGTTTTTTTACACGTGAGCAGTTGCTAGACCCTCACTGTCAGTATCCTTCGTCCTGTAAAACCCAAGTGCATTCAACATGGGCTTGTCGTCAAAGCGGTACAAATAGACTGTCTCCTTCTCATCCGCGAAGTGCTCATAAGTGTACCAAGCTGGTATACAGAAAGTGTCACTCTTCTTCCAGGTAATTTTCTCGCCATTGATCAGCGAGTAACCAGATCCTTCAATGATGTGGTACACAGAGGAAGCAGTTTCCTGGACCGCAGGTGAACTCTTTCCGGGGTTCAAGCGCTCCGCACATCCACCCAATGACTTGGACACTTCGCTGCCGTCACCCCTCAAATATCTCTTAATAACGTAGTATCCCTGTTCAGAATCGAGAGCTGCCTTCATTCTGGACCATGGAAATACAATCGGGCTTTCACTAGTGTCCACATTCTCTGCTGGATATCGGCTCTCCTTGTAATGCTCCACAAAATGAACGGGGAAGTGAACGAAAGAAGGTAGATCTAAGCCGTCGAGCCAAATCATTGGTCCTGATCCGTCCTTTCCGTGATCGTGCCAGTTCCATGTTGGAGTCAAAATCACATCTCCACGGGTCATGTTGATTCGCCGGCCGTGGACAGCCGTAAACCCGCCAGTGCCCTCGATGATAAAGCGCATTGCAAAGGCTCTGTGACGATGTGCAGGTGCGGTCTCATTTGGCATGACGAGCTGGAGGCCCGCATAGAGGGTGTCCGTTGTATATGGCGCCACTTGAAGCTCGTCAGTAACAAATCCCTTACATAGATTTCCCCTTGTGATGACGCGAAAATCGGACTAAAACGTAGAACAAACCTCTTTCAGGATTGACCAACATAAGCACTCTTCTCTCCGCTTGCTTCTCGGTTATCTGCTCGCCCGCGCGAAGAAGATGGGGCCTGATTTTCTCAAAGTTCCAGAGATGAGGTTTCGCGGTAGGATTTGGGAGGGGCGGATTCAGTTTGCTCATCTGCGCCCACAATGGCTTTGTATTCTGCTTCTCAAGGTCGCTGAGCAGATTGTCCGTCACCCCCGCAGAATTAGAATTGTCATTGTTCTCCATGATTGCTGGTGTTCAAGTTGTGATTGATACTGACTTGTGACAGCCGATATCAGGAGTCTATGGGAGCATTTATCTTCATTATTAGAAGGCAACTTTAGCAACTGTAGCAATACCCCATGCTGTCAATTTGCCGCTAAGCGGTTGGGTTGTGCTTGTTGGGGACAGAGCGGAGAGCAGGTATATACCGGGGGTATATCGGATGCCCTTGGGGAGCAGGAAATCGGCGCCTCAATCACCATTATTTGTAGGTATGTGCCATGGTGATGTGGCCGGGGGTTTACAGGAAGGCTCCAGCGAATCAACCCCACTACTGTCGAGCGGGGTCGATTAAAGCACCAGATAATATCGAGGCCAGAAACGCATCAACGATAAAGTCGACGCTCGATCGACGCCGAATTCAGGTCGAAATTCACTGATACCCAACAAGACAACATAAACTATAAGCGCAATGTCACAAACCTTAGAAGAACAGCTACCGGTCAATGGCACCAATCATCAGCTAGCCAAGCGCATTCAAATACCCCTGAATATGCCAAAACATCCAACTCGATCACTGCAGTTTCTGGACGAATTGAACAGTCAACCGACTAAAGTGACGGTCCCACTGGAAGCTAAAGTAAAACTTAAGATAATCGTCGTAGGCGCAGGCTTAGGGGGGTTGGCATGCGCAATTGCATTGGCTCGACGAGGACACGAAGTTGTAGTCTATGAACAAACGGCGGTACTTGGAGAAGTATGTTCACCTCATTTGGCGTATTGAATAATGAGCTGATAAAATCTAGGTTGGAGCAGGAATACAAGTACCATCTAACTCCGCCCGCCTGCTACATTCCTGGGGCGTGGGAACTTTCCTCGAACCTCACGTTGTAGAACCGAATGGGATGACATTTAGACGATGGGAGGATGGAAGCACAATAGGGTATACGAAATTGGTACCTGACTTCCGAAAGAACTTTAAAGCCCCATACTATGTTGTGCATCGCGCACACTTCCATGATGCACTCTATCAGAGAGCATTAGAGCTTGGCGTTGAAGTAAGACTAGCAAGTCGAGTTGAAAATTATGATTTGAGCAAGCCGAGTCTCACACTTCGGTCTGGAGAGGTAATCTTTGCAGATCTAATCGTTGCTGCTGATGGTACGTCGATGTTATGTGTGCGCTACTACACAGTTCGTTGACGAGTAATAGGAGTCAAATCGGCAGCAAGAAAATTAGTCCTTGAAGGGGAGGATAAACCACCACAGCCGACAGGCTTTGCCGCCTACAGAGCGACTGTTGACGTTGAAAAGATGAGGTCGGATCCGGCTATCTCGTGGCTACTTGAAAAGCCATCTTTGAACATATGGATTGGAGAGGATCGCCATGTCATGACGTATACTATTGCTGCAGGAAAATCATTCAACATGGTCCTTTCACATGTAGACCTCACGGATCCCTCAACTTGGAAGCCAGAAACCGCGATTTGTGACATGAGAAAAGAGTTCTCGGGATGGGACCCAAGGTTGGTCAAGATTATCAACCTAGTTGAAAGCACTCTCAAGTGGCCGCTGATGATGGGCACTGAACTGAAGACCTGGATCGCACCGAGCAAGAAAGTTCTGATTATAGGCGATGCTGCGCACCCAATGGTACCATACATGTCGCAGGGCGCAGCGATGGCTGTTGAAGACGGCGGGGCTCTTGCTACTGTCTTGTCACTTATCAGCGATCCTGAAGAAATTCCCCGTGCTCTTGAAGTGTTCGAGGCAGAGCGTATGAAGCGTTCTGTCCAGATGCAACAAGCCAGCTTATTGAACGGAACGTTGTGGCACTTTCCAGATGGACCTGAGCAACGGCTTAGGGATGAATCTATGAAACCAGAGGTCGAAGGCAGAAGTTTCAGCTGGAGCGCGAACCAGTGGAGTGACCCTGTAACGCAGTGGTGGGCATATGGCTACGATGCGGAAGAAGCGGTAGAGGCAGCCTGGAATGATAGAAATGCCAGTAAGGATCCATAGATAAATCTAAGAAACAGTCAAGGCATATTAATTAGAAGGTGTATTCTTTGGAGTGTGATTCCTGTAAATCTACGAATATTATTTACAAATGATTGGAGTACAGAACACTGCCCATCTAAAATCATTGTATTAAGTAGACTTGCAGACTGGCGGACTAATCCCACTAGTAATCCTTATTTCAAATCCAACTCTACATATGGCTCTAAGGAGTTTATGACTGGATTATAATCCGTGGTCGGCTATTGCGGGCTCCGCCAGACTATCTATGGCACCGAAGAGACGACTTTATACTCCGGCAAAAGGATTCAATTCTTAATTGTGGTCGATTCTGGACGTAGGGTGGATCGGAAATGGAGTATAAGAGAATGGTTTATCTATAGAGTGTATAGACGCTGGTCATGTGCTCAAGGTGTATTGGTTCTTAGCCTCAAATTGCAGTGGCTTATTCACGTCCATGTTAGGATAAGATGCGGCAACGCTTTCGTATTCTTGATCATGATAATATAGATAATGGTACTTATTATCACGCGAACTTGACACCATTCTTCAATGTACCAATTTCAGATATTTCCACTTCCATCACGTTTCCAGGAACAAGATACTTGGGGGGATTGAGACCTGCCCCAACCCCTCCTGGAGTTCCCGTCATAATCACACTGCCTTTCTGTAGCGTTGTTCCAGAACTCAAGTACGAGATCAAATATGGAACGCCAAAGAGCAAATCTCCTACACTTTCGTCCTGCCTCACTTCTCCGTTAATAATGGTTTTTAGGTGGAGCTTGGCAGGATCTTTGATTAAATCTGCGTTCACCAAAACCGGACCCAGTGGAGCGAATGTGTCGAATCCTTTACTGAACCCCCATTGAGGGATGCGACCAGCAAATGCAGGATCTCTTTGCAATTTTCTGGAGGAGATGTCGTTTCCACACGTGTATGCTCCAACATACGACAGTGCATCCGCTTCAGAGACATCTTTACAATCGCGGTCGAGTACGAGGCACTAGGGACTCAGTCAGACGAGGGACGCTAGGAGCATCTTGGAGGAAAGAGGATAAAGACATACCAGTTCGCCCTCATAGTCTGCTTGGTCGTCTTGGCAAATTTTAGGAATAATTACATCTTCGTTGTGGCCAATGACAGAAGGCACTGGTTTAAAAAAGATGAACGGGAATGGAGGTGGCGAGCGGCCAGCCTCCTTGACTGTATCTGTTAGTATTGTCTCGATCGAATCTTGGTGTTTCTAGCTTACTATGTTTTGCATAATTCAGTCCAACACATCTGAGGATCGGGATATCTTCTTGAGCTAGAGGTCCGAGCAATTCGTCCACAGTGACTACTTCGTCCGACACCTTGGTTAATCCAGTCGTATCGTAAATATCTTCACCAGTGATAACTTTCGCCTGAAGCTTGGTCTCGGCTGTTGTCTTGCCAAGATCAAAGTCGGCTGATGGCAATATTGGCTCTCCCCGGAGCACGCGCCCGTCAGTGGCTACAAATCGGATCAAGCGCTTCCAGACAACCATTGCAAATAGTTTGATTTTATTAAAAGCCCTGAGTGTCTTTTTTTTAATGATGTGGTATTATAATGCAGCTCTTGCTTACGTACTGGTGTCTTGCTAGGTGTCCGCGGCATCCGGGGAGTCGTCGGGACTACCGGTTGGCGCTATTTCTGGCAAAGCAACAGCTTACAACAGCCCCACAACAGAATTTCCAATGCCACATTGTTAGGCTAATTTGGAAGAATAATGGACAAAGTGGGCCTCTGAACCGTCCTTTATGCTCATTCCCCCTACATCTAGCACTTATTGACGTATATACTCCCGACAAAGGAGCCGCGCTCACTTAGTAACCTTTACTTCTATAGAGATACAGTTGTCATGCATTAAAGTGCCGAAAACATGCAGCAAGGTGTTCCTGGTTATTTTCAAGAGGCTGATGTAGTTCTAGTAATGGTAGGTCCCCAAAACTAGACAGGCTGGCTGATAAAAGAACCTCTGCTTTAAGAGAAGTTATTTGTAGGCAGCTGCTACATGTACTACCTGTACAGATAGTATAGAGCCACTCTATACCCCGGTGATTTATTAATATATGCTTGAGACAGGTTTGAGGCGAGATTACGTCTATGATTTGTAACAATGGCATAATGGCATAAATGTGGCATCTGAGGTTTATATTGTCTTAATACAAAGTAATCTGCACTATCCATGTACACAGTAACTCAAATCGGGAGTTTTACTACAGCTCGTCCGCTAATCCCATTGATTCGCAACTTCTCCAATACTTCATCGAGCTCTTGGAAGTCAAAGACATCTACAATAGCTTTTATCTTTCCTTCAGAGGCCATTTCCAATAAACTCTTCATCTCTTGCTCAGTTCCGACAGAAGAACCAAATACGCTAATACCTCGCACAATCATCATGAATGGACTGATGGGTAGCTCCTCCATCGCGAGTCCAACACAAACTAAAACGCCTGTATTGCGAAGTTGAGCTATTGCTTGCGCGTATCCGGCCTTGTTGCCAGCCAAGCAAACTGCGCCGTGGACTCCGTAGCCGTTAGTCAACTCCTTTACTGTTTTATCAACGTCATCTACTTTGAAGTCGAGAAAGCGAGTCGCACCAAGCTCTAGGCACAATTTGCGCTTAGACTCGCCACTATCAACAGCAATAACTTTAAAACCTAGTGCATGGGCAATTTGTATGCCACTTTTCGAGTTTTTACATTAGCTTCGATTTTTGCTATCACAAGCAGTCAAGCTTACAGATGTCCAAGACCGCCGCCGGCTCCTGGCAAGAGCAACCACTCGCCAGGCTTCAAACGCAATTTTAGGATGGCAGAGTAAATAGTAATGCCAGCTATTAACTAGTGAGTTTTGATATCATAGTAACAACAAATATGACTTACCGCACAGTAGAGGGGCAGCAAGCTCAGAGGTGATACCATCAGGAATGAAAGTCAATGGTTTAGCTATAGAACAAATGTATTCTACCGAAAGTAAGTGTTGTTCTTTAGGCAAACACAAAGTTAAAGAATAGTTACGTTGAAATGTTCCTGGAACGTTCTATGATATGGTAAGTAGCTGCTTTTGCTATAGACTTGGACAGCCCTGGTGCTTACCCTGCCTGGATTCTTTTGATTCGGACAGTATGTTACATCTTTGGAACATATCTCGCAGTCATCACAGTACTTGTAAAGCCACCTATGACATGGTTAGTTGCATATGGATTTAAATTGCATAGAAAATGCGTACTTGATACCAACTCGTTTGCCAATGAGGCCCTGAGAAACATTTGAGCCAGCTACAACAGTTAAATCGGTAACATTGACGGTGTAAAGCCATTTGGAGGTAGGATAAATGCGCAACCCGTGCTGAGACCTACCCTTGATAATGTGTCCAATGCCTTCATGGCCAGCAATATTGACTTGCATTGGCGTCTTGCCAGTAATGCTGTACAGGTCTGAATGGCTTAAAGAATTGTCAACATTTGTGGTCGTTGTATACCATTATCACACGGTACCAATTCGTTCTGAAAGACTCACCAGACACCTGTACAGTCCAACTTAATGAGAACCTCTTCTGCGGATGGACTAGGAAGTGGAAGGTCATCCCGAATCACTACACGGGCACCTGGACCAGGGTTTTCTACCCATGCTCCTATCTGATGTTCTGTGCGTACAGCCATACTTGATTGCTACGATTGCACGATTGAAGAGGACAAAACACTTTACATCCAGGTCATCAAAGATGAGGAGTGTAGTTCCGTTCATAACATAGACGATTTGCAAGTTGTCGGCGGCCGCGTATATATCGGGATGCGAGCAAACAACTCCAAAGTGCGGTCTTGGCGATTTGCGACCACCCAAAGGCACGCCCACTTTAACAATACGAATATATATATGATTAATTTGCAACATAGAATAACAGGTCATCTGCTCTCATAATAAGTTTCTTCTCCCGCATTGAGACTTCTGAACGTATTGCTGGGGAAATGGGTTCTGAATCACAAATAAGGGTACCTTTGATCATTAACGGAGTCGATGTCTTCCTACCAGACCAAAATCTTGCCTTCACATTACAATGTTCCGTCTCTGATGGAGCCTCTAGTGTCAAACTAGTGCTCAGGGCGCTGATATTGCAAGTTGCCATGCAGCAGTAGAATCTAGCGCTAGAGCCTTCAAGTTATGGAGTCGAACATCTACAACTCAGCGACGACGACTGTTGCTCGGCTTAGCGAATTTATTGAAATCCAACGAGGGAGACATCCGAACAATAATGGAAGAGGAGATCCACGCTACATCTTTGTGGTCACATATCAATTTCGAGGACAGTATTCTCATGATTGAAGAAGCTGCATCGCTCACCACCTCTCTAACTCTCTCCGGAATCATACCAGCCTCTCAAAATCCAGAGTCGCAGGTTCTGATTCTTACAGAACCATTGGGTGTTATACGTGGGATTGCTCCCTGGAATTCCCCTCTCATACTTGGTTTCCGCAGCGTCCTTCCGGCCATTGCAGCCGGAAATACAGCAATTCTTAAGGGTAGCGAGTTGTCACCACGTGTTCATTACTTCATCGCAGCATTGTTTCGTGAAGCTGGTTTCCACCTGGTGTCTGCAATTTCCTTCTTCACCGATCAGAGGATGCAGTCCAAGTATTTGATACGATCATCGAGAGACCGGAAATCTGAAAATGTAATTTCACTGGAAGTACTGCAGTCGGAAGATCTATTGCAAGCAAAGCATCAAGGGCATTAAAGCCGTGCTTGCTAGAGCTAGGGGGTAAAACACTTTGCTATTGTTTTGGAAGATGCAGATCTTGAAAAGGCTACAAACATGGTTGCAGAAGGCGCCTTCTTAAATGCAAGAAACATACACATAAGATCAAATACTTATCCAAAGCCTACTTGACATTCACAGAACGGGCAGATTTGTATGTCGACGGATCCTGCTTGATTGCCACTCAGGTGTTTTCTAAGTTCTGGGAAGCTCTGATCTCTCACCTTCAAAAACCAGGTTCTACATCACAAATGACAAACCTAATAACAACGACGGCCTCCTCTCGCATTAGGCATTTGATGACCGATGCAGCTGCCAAGGGTGCAACTCCTTCAGCAGTATTTGAGCACGATGCCAAAAGCAAAAACCCAAAGCACAGGGCCAATGTGCTGACCGTGGTTGAAGGTGTGACTCCTGACATGGACATATATTCCCACGAGAGTTTCGGGCCGTTGTTATCACTAATTCCTATTGAGACAACAGATGAAGCTGTTGCTATTGTCAACAAATGCAGGTATGGTCTCTCGGCTGCTGTTCACTCAAGGGATCACTATAGGGCACTATTCTTAGCCAACTAATTGCAGGCTGAGGCTGTACAATCAACGAGGCAATGGTGCATGATGAGAGCACATGGAGGTTATAGGGACGGCGGTTGGGGCAGGTTTGGAGCCGGGTGGGGTTTAGCCGAATTCGCACAGACGAAGACAATAGTGATGAATAAATAAGTGGATTTTTAAGTCATGAGTTTTAAGAGCGACGTAATCATCAAAAGGCCAGGGAACCAAAAGCAGCGCGTTAGAGATGTCTTTTGTCTCTGAATCTAAGGGGACCGACCGTGCGGGTCTGGCAGTGAATCTCCACCTTTATAATATGTGGAGCAGCGGGACAGCTAGCGCCCCGCTCAACATGCTTCGTAATTCCGTTATATACGCGGCCTATCCCCGCAAACTGCTACGCACGACATTATTCATTTTCGCTCGATATCTATGATCTATTCTTCTCCCCGGATTTTCACCTGATTGTACCAGCACAGTTTCATCCCCACCAAACCGGATGTTGATACCGGCACTTTAACCATATGCCTGCATCGTGGACAGAATGTGAGGGTTCGACAGAGACATCAGGGCCCAAACGACGGAGGATTTCCCTAGCCTGTAGTGCATGCAGAGCTAGAAAGTCACGTGTAAGTCTACAAGCTTTGCTTTTGATACACTTGCAAGCCATTTGTCCAATGGGTTCATGTTCAGCATATGCATGTATCCTAGCTGTAGTGGCGCTTTCCATACCATACATCCGCTCGTTAGGCACGAAGCAACATGACCCTTTCCTAAGCTTTTGTGACTGATGTGAATTAGTGCGATGGAGCGAGGCCAAAGTGTTCGGCATGCAACGAGCTGAGCTTCGATTGCGTGTACATTCAATCAGCATCGAGTTCAAATGTAATTGTTGGAAAGGAATACCTTACTAGCCTTGAAGAACGGCTGAAAGCTGCGGAGGAGAATATACTATCTCTCCAAACATCTCAGTCTCGACAACAGCAGCATTTGCGCTTCGAAGACGTTGACGAACTCGTACCGAACGATGCCCATGGTGAAAATACAAATAGGGAGTTATTACCTCTTACCAATAATATCCGACCTGCTGATGGGTCGGAGGCTACTCATGTCATCACCCTAGATGATGAAACCAATGAGCTGGGAACTGTCATTTTCAGCGTCGAAGAGAATTGTGGCTTTTTTGGTAAGTATTGTCGGGCTCTACTTAACTCTTCTGACCGAAATTAGGACCATCATCAAATATTGCCCTCAACCGTCACGTGTCTCGTGCTGTCTTAAGGCTCTCTCGGACCCACCAAACCTTCTCCAATATTACTGATAACGAAAGCCAAAGACTGCATACAGAGATGGGAATCATGAGCGCCTCAAGGCCATCATCCCCCAGCCCTCGCTCTCTTAGACTAGCAAACAGTAGTGGAGACGAAACCGCTGTCAACATATACAGGCTTCCAACCGAAGAGCGAACTTGTGAGCTTATTTCTCGCTATTTCAGCGATACTGGACTTCTCTTTCCCTATATCCACGAAGAGACCTTTTGGGAATCGTACAACGAAATGAAAAGCAGCAATTTCACACGAACGAGAAGATCGTGGCTGGGCTTGCTTAACATTATTATGGCATTAGCAACCAGTACAACCATTGACACAGGCTCTAGCGCGGAAGAGAGGCTTCGAGAGTGTGATATTTACTACCAAAGAGCGATGGGATTATGTGAAAAGCAGATGATGCGCGGTACTAGTTTTGAAATTGGTTAGTAGATCAAAGTATCTTTTTTGTCTCATTGCTGACTTCATGGTTAGTACAATTTCTTCTCGTTATGGGCCAGTACCTTCAAGGTACTCAAAGGTCGGTAGAAACCTGGTCAATTCATGGTCTCGCTGTCAAAGCTGCCATGCAGCTTGGCTTACATTGCCCCAAAGTGTCGGGACATCTCTCTCCACTGATGCAGGAGTACAGAAAGCGAACATGGTATGGGTGTGTAGTACTTGACCGTACACTTAGCATGACCTTCGGAAGGCCATCAGCAATCCCAGGCGACTATGTAGTGCTCGACCTTCCGTGCAATGTTGGGATGAGCAATCCACCGGGTGTGATGGCCCCAAGAACAGAGGCCAGCTTGGGCTTTTTCAACGCGACTATGTTAGAAATCTGCAAGTCTTCTATATTCATTGTTCAACATTACTGACACCCCCTAGCACACTATACATGATAATGTGGAACGTGATACAAACGGCTTATGGCAGCAACCTCGGTTCTGAGAGTAATGTTGGGGTCGTCGAGAGGATCACTCGTATCTTTCCCATAGAACAGCAGCTCGTGGACTGGAAAAGACGTCTTCCGCCGACGCTGGCTTTACAGCAAGCAGCTAACGTTGCTCCCTCCCCAGCTGTGATGGTTGATTCCCAGGATTTCTTCCTGGAGAAATTTCGTGTTATTCTTACACTACGACACCATAACCTACGAGTTCTTCTTCACCGTCCTATTCTCGTTAGCTTTCTTGACCTGGCGGGAAATAACTCGCCGCAGGACGATCCGGAAACCTCTAGATATCTAGAACAGTTTGGCGGTAACAGCGTCCAGTAAGTAATCCGAACTTTTCTTTCTACTTGCCCAAATTTAAACCACGAGAGCGGAAGCCTAATATGACTTTCAATCGCAGAATATGTGTCCAATCCTCCATTGAGATTATCTCACTCATTAGCACAATTGTAGCCTCTACAGGCCTACGCCGAACCTGGCTGGGCGCCTGGTGGTTCACCTTATACTACACCTTTAATGCTGCTCTCGTACTCTTCGCAGCCCTGCTTGTTGTGCAAAGTCAGCACTCCGGTTCGACGGGTGGGGTTCCGCTTCTGGTATCACCAGCGGAGATGTGCCGTGCTATGCTGGAAGCGAGCGTTGTACTACGTCGCCTCGACACAGAGAATCGAACGATTAAGAAGTGTGCCGAGTATGTTGAAAAGTTGATTGAGATATTTAAAACACTGGGTATGGATAACCTTCTCTCCAGCCTCTTCTGGATTTTTCAATTTGCTGTGTTTGTTTTTACTCCCCTGTGGCTAACGTATCTACCTTTGTAGCAGCAACATCGGACTCATTCATGCCTCTCCCGCTCGATCTAGACCCTTTATCTAGTGAAGAATTTCACTTTGGCAATAACGGTAACGAAACGTTCGCATGTCTTCCCGACCCTAGCGTTTCTAACACGTCGCCGTTGGGTATGGAGCTCGGAGAATTTATTCTGGAAGAGGACCTGGAGTTTATAAATCAGCTGTTTTCTTTAGGTGCGACAACAGGAAATACACCAAGATCGGTATCAAGAGCGGCACTAGGAATGGCACCAGGGCTGGCTGCTGCAAGACCTACTATAAATGGTGAATAATTTAGGGGCTGCATATCATTGTTGAATGCCATCGACCCAAGTATCATTTTAACCCTAACCTGGTTTATTCGTTTACCTGACCAGAACAACTCGCGCTCAACGGGCTCGCAGCACCTATAAGCCTAACCAAAGGCACAGCAGAAGTCCTGCTCGGTCCAGCTCCGCCATCAGTCCCAGTCCCATTCGTCCCCCCTGCACCACCTATAGACCTCGCGCTACCTGGGTCTTGAGTCAAGCTTCCACCCTTATAAAATTCACAACTCGCTCACGCGATTCTCTTCCCATCAACATCGTACACGACAAAGCTCCTGTTTCTGACAAACGTGGTAGCACAGCGGCACAGAGGGGATGGAAGATGTTGTGGCTTCGATAGTTTCCGCGGGATTGGTGCAAAAATAACTTCGATAACGGATCGCAAGCGGCATTGTGGAGAAAGGTACTGTTAGACGCAGCATCTAGATCTCTCCATCTCGGCCGTTCTCGCCGTGTTAACCCCTCCCCTTTGTTACTTATGCTGTCGTTTGCTCCTTCCTGTCGTTGCTCCTTCTTGCCACTACCCTAACCTCCTTCTTGCCGGCGCCTAACGATGTCTCTGCTTCTATACCTACACATTGACGTCCCAACCTATCACCCCTTATATTGTGCCATACTCAAAGAACAATTACATACGACCATAGACTCAAGAGAATTGAGCATCCCGTCCGCTCTGCCATACACAAGCTTGCGTAACATCAGATTAATGGTCTCAATCGTGCCAATAGGCATAGCGGGGAATCACGGCCCCTTGCCGCCTGAAGGGTGAGGCGAGGGGTGAGTAGGGTGAGCAGGGTGAGTGGGGTGAGCGGGGTGAGTGAGGCGAAGCAACATTTTCGTGTCAGTTTAGCGTCAATTTCGCGTCATTTTCGTATCAACACCAAAGTTTAGCCGTGTTAGCATACGTACCACATTAAGGGCGCCTTTGCTCCTATTTTTGGGATGATTCGCCATTTGTGAGCCATAAGTTAGAGCTATGTAATCTAAGCCCTAAAAGAGTAGAGGTGCTATAAAGTAACCATAAGAGGCTAAGTTTAATGGTAGAACATAGGGTGATTACATTTTACTAAGGTTACATGATTTATAGATGGAACTACTAACCCTCTAAAACTAAATGAGCGATATTTAAACTTAGTCCTTATAAATTAACGTATTTCATAAGCAAGTCGGCATCATAAGCAAGTCGGCATCATAAGCAAGTCAGCATCTCCATTTTACACCTAAAATAATGAATTTTGTAACTAAATATCTTAACAACTATTATTAGTAAATTATAAAAATGTATATTTAGCCTTTTATAGGCATTTAAAGCATCTTATCTAAGTTTTAAAGCAACTAGTACTATAGTTATTAAGATACTAAGTTTTAGCCCCTACTTTAGACCTAAATCTTTGTTTTACTTGGGGAAGGTGCGCACTGGCCTTGCTCCCCTAAACGAACAGGGCCGCGACAGGGGTGCGAACCCCAGAAATAGATTGAGTTTAGAAACAGACCCACTGCCCATCAAGGCTCTTTTGACTCCATTTTCATTTGACTGCGGCCTAGAAGGTTTGATCCTCCAAGTACATCAGCAGAAGTTGAGGTATCTAGCCAACGTTGTGTATCGTGAAACATAGCGCATCATGCACAGAAACAATATTCAAGAGAGCACTTATATATTGTGGTACCTATTCTGCTGCTACATTCAAGTCCCTCTGTGCTTCACGGAGAACCTCCTTCATCCGAGAATATAGGCCTCTATCTTCCTTTTCCCATCTCCCGCCGTTTGGAAATACCACCTTTCGTAATCGATTCAGCTAAGGCTGAAGTGACTTGTAGTATGGCCTAATGTTCTCCTCCACCATCCTCTTAAAATCTCCTTCATGGACCACTGCCCCTTTCTTGGACTCAGCTAACTCTTCTGTATCTGAAAAGTTCCACTTATCAAACCTATAGATAACTGTCGGTTTCTCAGCCAGCCCATTATAGTGGATGCAAATCCACAAGACTACCTAGAAGAGCGATTCTAGATCGTGTATGAAGGAATGTTTCTCGCCAAGGAGTACCCTAATAGCTATGAAAGCTTTCGTAACGGTCTTGCTTCGTGCTCCCGAAGGCTCCTCTCGCTCCGATTTAATTGCGAGATTGATGAGAATGAGGGCTAGGAAGGGTTATCGACATCCTCGTTCATCATAAGGTTTCCAATCGACACGTTGCGCTGGAGCATGCTACTACGGTCGTGTAGAGACTCGTATCCTACGTTGGTCAGCTAATGCACTGTTTACCTCCGCAAATCTCATACCTTTAATGCAACCCTCTAACGCAGCAATTATGGCGACACAAGAGCTTGCCTTGTATATAGGTGTTCCGTAGTCGCGGACAATGACGCGACGGCGGATTCGGTTATACGTCGACGGAGTTTGCTCCCTTTTTGTTAGAGAGCTGGAGCAAGTGCGCTTCTTTGGTAGTAGGGGCGCGTTAAGTGAACTAGATGATCTCTTTCGGTTGATAGTATCAGCGGTTGATCGGCCCCTTTGGCTGGAATCCATGCCAGACGGTTTGGGAGGCAACATCGAGCCTTCTACCTTTTTCCGTTGGACGAAGTAGTTAGTTGCTTTTGAAATATCCAAATTCCTCCGTACATTGCCTCTTAGTGCTCTACATATAATCTCACAGCAATCCAGCGCGAGGATGTCTTCCTCCCCTCAAGCAGTATCAGACTCTGCCCACGCGTAATGTAAGGAAAGTGCGCTATTGAACGCTTTATAAACTTTTTGTGCCAACTACATAGAAATTGAATAGTGAACTATCAACGTTTCCAATGGTAGTAGGATAGTCGGCACCGGAAATAAAGGCACGATCAATATCTAATTCTATCTTTGGACCCGAGATATTGCTGTTTAACCTGAGTAGCTACTGAGCTGTGCTTCAACCACGCACACCCTAAGCTTTCACCTTGTAAACACTTAATCTATCTCCATTCCCGCACAACTGGTCGCTATTGCCGCTGCAAGTCATGCTGCACTGGCCAGCATGAACAATTGTAGCGCCTGTAGTAAGGGTATTCCCACACCAACACTCAGTACTCCACTCAGTCCCAAAGTACGTGTAGCCACCACAGAAAGTAGCGCACGTCTCCAGCGTCATGTAATCGCTCCCGAGCATATCCTGCGTCAACGTACGCTGTCCATGACTATCAGTAACGCAGCCTTGAAACTCATAGTTGCCAACGGTCTTAGGTTGCTGGGGACCGGTCAGGGCTGAATTGTAGTAGAGCGACAGACGGCGCGAGCCACCGCATAATTGTGATGCGTCCCCAGCGCAGGGGTAGTCGCACTCTCCTAATGGAGCAAAATCAGATCCCGTTGCTGGATCGTTGCCGCACCAACACTCTTTGCTCCACTCGGTGCCGAAGTATGGGTAGGCGGTGCAGAAGGCCGCACATTTCGCGAGGGTCATGTCGTCCGCGGCAGTGGATTTAGCAGCAAATGCCCGACTAGCAGCTGGCTCAGCCCAGCAGTACAGAAAGTCGTAGTCACCAACCTTTACTGGGCTGGTTGGGGTCGTAGGAACGCCGGTGCTGGTTGGTAGTGCCGCGGTGGTTGTTGGCGGTTCGGCAGTAGTTGTTGGAATCACAGTTGAACTTAGAGGGGCAGCCGTAGATGTGCTAGGCTTAGCGGTACTAGTAGGGCTTATGCTGTTACGGAAAATCACCATCTCAACGGGCAGAAATTCATTGTTGATCTCTAAGTAAGGTAAACATAAGTGTCAGCAATCACAACACATGTGCCCCTCATTTCTAGTGTCTTGAATTGCTCCCGTGGGGTAAAGAAAGGTTAGAAGCAACTTACTGGTGTTTCCAGGGGGCGAGTATCGGAATTCCAATGTCCCAACCGCGTCCCGTATGCCGATCTGCCCACCAAGCACAGGCGGATCAGTAAGGCGAGAAACCAGTTTCAGCCGGACCTGCAGCTCATCCGTGTCTGGATCGCAGGCATACTCTCCCTTGAAAACCGCAGATGGGTGGTATTCCCGTGCAGTCATGAACATCTTAGTCGTATCATCTTGGTCGTTGTACTAGCAGGGTCAGCTTTAACATTACTCGACTCACCGTCCTAGGGCCAATTATGGAAATCTTACCTCTAGATCGATTACAGCGTGGATCGCATTGTAAATGAGACGGCCGTCTTGAAGATACAGCACGTCGTTGGTCGCAACGCCTATAGGGGGCAGCACCAAATGCTCGTCGTCGCCATTAGCCCTGAATCTCATAACCTTGTTGTGCACTGTGGGAATGCTCGGGTTCTGAACAACAATGCTGAACTTGTCAAGGATGGTGTTTCCCGGCGGCGTGGTAGGAATTGTACATGCTATCGTGCTGGTCACGGATCCAAGCAAAGCAAGGAGAAGGCTAGATAATGGGCGAGGCATAATGTTGGTTTTTGATACTAACGAATGTAGGCCGTAAAAATGGCAACAGTGAGCTTACAGGCAAAGGAGTCCTACTCAATGGAAATAGAAATGGAAACAGCTAACTACAATTACTTATAGCTTGTATTTATCCCCTCCCCCTCCGTTCCTGTCGCCTATAATTCTTCATCTAGTGACGGCTGTCAGCCGCAGCTTAGCGACCCTAGCCAACGAATACGGAGCCGTATGCCCCCAAGATAATAGTCACCGACGCATGGCATATATTGACAGAACGTAGGTGACCTAACCATGGGGTGTAGCCTCGGCTGACCCAGAAATGCTCTACTTATTAAGTAGGGGGGTCAGCCGAGCCCTGCCAAGGCTGTATTAGTCACCTGTGTACTCATATATTGATTGATGCACCTTACGGATTATTATTGAAAATAGATCAGGATGCAAGGTATTGGTAGGGTTTATTCCGTTTGCTTAATGATGCCTATAAACGAGCCCCTAAAAAATACTCTGTACCACATACACGCAGGGGAATTATTCGTTATCGTCCCCTCCGGTCCCTCATCACAAGTAAATGGGAAAGCCACATGCGCTAAATCGCTTAGTTCGCCGTGGCTGCAAACTGTCATTTTATCTGATTAAAGTTATTATAAGCTTACTACGGTTGTCACCCACACAACAGAAGCTTCGATCTGCGGCTGCTATACTACTTCTACTTTTTAATTGCCGCAATATCAAATATTCTGTAATCAATATCTCATAAGCTGACATGTGGTGTGACGATACACGGCTCGCGTACATAATGTTCCACTTAGCTAAAAGTTCTGCAGGTTTCCAACGAGTGTGAGACACACATATGTTCTAGGCCAGTCGCGAGGTAAGGACACAGAGCACCGGCTCACGATCAATAGCATATGGGAGTGCGAGTCGGATGGGTTGCGGTACAATCCTATAGGTCTACTACGAAGGATACAAAAAAGATGAAGGGGGAACCCTATTGAGTCCCTCAAGGTATCCAAAGCAGGTCCGACTCGGCTGACCCGCCCTGACTCCCATCACGTGACGGCGACAGCTCCGAGTCTATGTTGGGGGAAACGGACAATCCCATGAGAATACGGTGGCCTTTTGCACCCAAAATGACCACTTTTCTCCATGGGACTGTCTGGTTCCCCGGTTAGTCAGAGTATTAGTTTGGGCGTTCGGCCCAGTCTCACACCCCCAACTCGAGAAGAAGAAGCAATTCTTCAGGGAGTTTGGGGGTTTCCCCATGCCTACAAATAGCGTACGTAGACCCGTAGTTTAGTGAGCAATTCAATTGATTATATTATTCTATATACTGTATCCTACTGTGAAGCCTCTGTTCTGCTGCCCGTAGAGACTGATTACGGTGACCGGAGACCCTCACACGATTTTGTGTGCAGTTCCCCGTTTACCGCAATTACCTCCAACAGTCTAATCCCTAGAGCGCGAGGGAGGAGGCATCCTTACAATTATAGCAAATATTAAAAAAATAGACAAAGTTGCAGACAGAGGACCTTAAAATGTGAAGGCAGGAGACTAGCCCTTTATACCATTTTCCTAGCTTAGCTATACTCACCTTCCTCACCCATCTAGCTCACCCTACTCACCTTACTCACCCTACTCACCTTGCTCACCATGCTCACCCACTCACCCAGCTCACCTACGTGCATCTAATGTCGCGGTGCAACGCGTCGTCAAAAATTGACCCACTTTTAGATGGTTGAGATAGTAACGATCACAAAATAAGGGGCAAGGGCAGCGAGGCTCACCCACTAGGCCGGATGGCACTGATTTAACTATTATCCATATGTTTGCTTGAGATCGGTGGATTAGTAGTTGGGTGGGTGACCACCAGCGAATACCCACTGTTGTATGTTTTTGTTTGCTCTTTTTGCTTCATTGCTATTTTTGGTTAGCGTCGTTCTTTACTTGAGAGCAGAACGAAAGACCAACCCGCCGAACTAGGGAAGGCACGGTTGGTCTTTCAATGTGAGAAGGAACAACAACCGCCAATTGGAAGTTAGAATGAGCAACCGGCCCTTCGTTGTATCTGCCTTTTTATACCTTGGGGTCTCGGAGAGGGGCATCGTAAACCCATGGGGAATGAATGCTTCGTATGGTTCAGTGTTGGTGGCAAAGAGTCGATTTTCTTCTTCGAAGGAAGATGCGGTTTAAAAACCAAACTAGGGTAGAAAATAATGAGGGCCAAGGAGACGAAGCGGATGAGAAAGAGTAAATAGGAGATGACTTCCACAGCTTGCGTATCATCCCAAATATGTTCCTGGATGCCCACTAAGCTTGAGAAACAAAACATTGATAGCCTAAACACAAAGCGATGAGCAAGACACAATACCCATTCTTCGAGGAAGTGTTTCCATAAATTAATCTAAGCATCTTTGCTAAAATCCCGCTCTGTAAACGCCTTTTGCTCATAACACCGAAACCGCTGCCCAATAACATACATTATCCCCCCACCCAGCCATAAGCTTCGCCAGGCCCATCCCAGCCCATCCTATCCCATCCCATCCCACTCACACAATACTGTACATATCACAACCCCCCCATATCCACCTCCCCCAGCGCCGCATAATCCAAGAACCCAGCCTCCTCAAAGTCAACCCCATTCTCCTGCCCTCCCATCGCTCCCCCGGCACCAGCCTTCTTCATCCTCCTCGGCAGCGCCATCGCACGGTTCCCCGCGACAGCCCAAGCCTGACCCTGCTGCGGAGCCTGCGACTTAGGACTGATCCCCATGTCGGCCCAGCTATACTGCGCTCCCCCCTCATCATCAGAGCCCACCGAAGAAGCCGAGAGACGGCGCTTATGCGTGGTAGTGGAGTAAGCACTCAGCGTTGAGCCCTGCGAGCTCATACCCGGGACGTCATCTTCGTCCAGAACCTCGTCCTCGTCATCCATGTACTCCTCATCTGCTTGTGGAGCCTGAACTGCCAGCCCGCCAACCTTCATTATCCCGCAGAATGGCGCGAGCTCCCTCGCTGCACTGCCTGGTACTTGCTTCACGCGGCGCTGCGGCTGTAGCTGCGGCTGAGGCTTCGATGGGGGCGCCTGGTCGGAGAACAGCGCAAAGGAACTGTAGGAGCCGGTCTTGTAGCCCTCGGGTACGGATTTGCGGACACGCATGCCGACATTGAGGAGGCTGGATTGGACGGTCGCAGGGAGGACTGGGGGCGAAGAGGCGTTGCGGACGGTGGTCGGGGAGGGTGCGGCGCCGGAGTGGGAGGGGAAGTAGGATGTTATCGAAGATTGGTGGTGTTGACTGTGCGTGCCGGCGTAGGGCCGCTTGGCTTGGTGGGCTGAGGATGGCATTGTAGCTTGTGAGGGAAACGACTGGGGGGGTGAGAATGAGTGTATTTTCGGATCAAGATGAAGATTACTTCATGAACTCGATTGTTTTGGAGTGGAGAGGTTGAGGATGACGGTGCGGTTTGGCGCTGGAGTTCAGTTGAAACCGGATGGGTGAAGGATGGCTGGTCCGGGGTTATGATTAAATTTGGCTACGATGTGGTTGACAAGGGCGTGGATTGGGAGCACGTGAGGAGCACCGACGAATTTGCCTGCGGCAGACCACAGTATTAGCCGCATCATTCAGCTATAGTACAGGCAAACATTCAATGCAATATATGGGCTGTAATCACAACGATTTGATAGATTTACTGGTATTGAATGCATGACTGAGGAAAAGCAGGATTCACCACGCTCACTGGCATTCAATGCACGACTCCGAAAGCAAGCCCGTATTCACAAACAGTTGCCAGGGTTACTGGCATTCGAAGCACGACTGAGACAAAGCAATATCATTACTCCAGCACAGTTACTCAAAACCGTAAGCTACCAGCACAGTTATTCATTCATAACCGTAAGCTACCAGCTACTCAGAACCATAAGCTACCAGCCTAGGCCCCAAGAATACAGCAGATAGGCGTTGTGCTTTCCATCCCAATCCCCCAAGTTTCCACCCTTACATCGCTCACTGTTGCTGTTGCCCATCTTTGGGGAGGTTTTCACCGGTAGTGTGCTGGTTCGAGTCGAAGAAGTAGCGAGGCATCAAGTCTACTTGCGGCGGAAGGAGCAGCCCTCGGTGAGCCTGGCCTTTCCTCCAGTGGGTTGGCAGAGAACGGTCGAGCAGCCGGCGCAGATGACAACGGTTTGTGCGTGGGAGAAGACGGTGGTGATCGTGAAGCAGCCGGGGCACTTGACGTCCATGAAGAAGGATCTCGGCGCTGGGACGAGGTTCTGCATCGCAATGTTAGTTGAGGTGTTCCAGTTGCCAGTTTTGTCGGTGGTGTTTTCTAGAGTCGTTCATACCTTCAGCTTGTGCTTGCGCGCTTCGGCAGACGCCGAAGGGTTGAGGAGATCAACAGCGAGGACCATTTTGCCTGATCAGTGTTGGTGATTTTGGCGTGTTGGCGGTGATTGATGGCTCGTTGATGTTGCCGGTGATGTGGTATAGTGGAAAGTTTGGAAAATGCTTGTGGGATATTTTGGAGCTAGTAGGTTAAGCGAAGGCCGCTGGAGACTGGCCGGTTGGCGATTGCGGAGAAAGTTTGGTGGCGACAGATGAGATAAGCGCGTAACAAGATCAGGTTTGACGATGGCAAAACGAAATAAAAAGACAAAAAGAATGATAATTTGAAGAGTTATCTATATACAGTACGATATGCCCATGAAGTTACAGTCTTGGAACGATCGTGTTTGGATTCTTCTGTGACTCCACAGCTTCTCTGACTCGAAAACCTTCTTTCGGACGCCACCAACTTCTGTGACTCTACAGCCTCGGTGTCCTTTGCCTCTTCGCGTCTATTAACAACGCCTGTGAACGACGTGTGGCGATTTCTTGTCTGGTATGGAGTGAATTGGAGGCTCTTAAGGGGTACAAACGCGTAGGTAAAAAACTGACATATCCCATCGTTTATCAGGGTTAGACGAACAGGGCGGTGATTTGGACCAAAACATGACATAGATAATCTAGAACTCAATGAAAACTATTCTGAAACTATACAATATCACTTTGTAGCCATGCAAAAATAATTCGTAAATCACACAGCAATATCTATATTTGGGAGGTTCATCCATCCAACTGCTACCCCGCCAGGCTCCTAACGGCCCGCCCACCACCGAATCTCCGTCACAACTGTGTGTGCGACAGGCAACAGAAAACCACCACATCCAAACCCAAAAAATGGCGGCCCCCATGGACGAGAGAATCAATGTGCCCATAGACGACCCCAACGCAGACACGGAATGGTAAGCTCTCCTTCGCCTTTCCAAAGCCCTCCTAACACTTCCCCAGGAACGATATCCTGCGGAAACATGGCGTCATACCAGAAAAACCCCCGTCCCCAACGCCTATGATCGAAGAGGCTATCCTCGAAGGCCGACGACTTGCACATGAGAATCGCCTTGAGGGAAAGGATCTGGATGAGTTGGATGAGCTTGAGGATGATGAGGATGACGCGTTTTTGGAGAAATACCGGATGCAGAGGGTGATGGAGATGAACGCACTAGCACAGAAGTCCAAACATGGCACTGTCTACCCGCTATCCAAGCCCGACTACTCGAGAGAAGTGACGGAGGCATCAAAGAGCGAGGTGGTGCTCGTGAATCTCACATCTGGCTTGGGGACAAATGTGGAGAGCAGGGTTTTGACGGAGCTGTGGAGGGATGCGGCGAGGGAGTTTGGGGAGATCAAATTCTGCGAGATGAGAGGGGATCAGTGTATTGAAGGGTATCCGGACAGAAATTGCCCGACAATCCTGATCTACAAGGATGGGGATATGGTTAAGCAGATTGTGACGCTGGTCTTGCTGAGTGGAGTAAGGACAAACATGAGCGACATCGATAGCATGCTTCTCGAAGTTGGCGCTGTCAAGAGTAACGATATAAGGATATCGAAGCGGAGGAGAGAGGCAGAGGATCAGGATGAAGCTCCGAAACGATCGGGATTACGTGGCAGCACTCGTCCAGTGAACCAGGAGGACGATGAGGACTGGGAATGATACTCATGATACCAGTGGGAGATGGGAAACCTTATCGGTTTTACTAGGTCTATAAGAGCCAGGCTATAATGCAGAGTATATACACCCTGTAGTTTACTTGGGATTCATGGAGAACTGGTACAAAATATATCTGTCAGATCGACAGCTCCAACCCACGCTCGAAGTTGGTAGCCATATATACCTTGTCACAAGTACCTTCGAAGCAGTAGATGCGACCGTTTCATTAGCAGTGACAAATTTACGTACGAGATGTCGAGCAAAGGGTAGGAAGTAATTCATTCCCCGCTCTTACCTGCCATATGGGCGTGTCTGAAGGAGGGCCAAGGCTGAGAGACAAGGCTGAACAGCGGGGCAAAATCAGGGTCCAAAGCACAGACGCGTGTCTCACGCGACGTGACTGAGGGATAACACTTCTCATTTCTCACCCATCCTCACGCCACCCCCCCTTCCTCACCTATAATGCACTGAAAAAAAAAACCCCCCCCTTACCTGCGCAGATGGCCGACGAGCCCTCCCTCCCCTCCTTGCCCTCGGGCCTCGCCCCCAGCTTCTACAGCACCAGCGGCCGTCCCGGAAAGCGCGCCCGCCTGAGCTCAGCGCCGATATCGAGCGATCCCCCGCTATTTTCGAGCGATGACGATCCCAGCGCGGAGAATTACTCTGATCCGAAGAGGAGGCAGAAGATGAGGTATAAAGGGCCGTGGTATAAGCAGGAGCCTGATAATTCGGGGTCTACGAATCGGGGGGAGAGGAAGGGGAAGAGGACGCTGGAGAGGCAGTTTGATAGTGGGGTTTGGTTGGGGAGCGATAGTACGGATGATGATGATGCGGATTATGATTTTTTGAAGGGGGCGAGGGTTCCGGAGTTTTTGGCGAGGGGGGTGCCGGTGGCGATGAGGCCGTCGCCGTTGAGGAGTCGGGTTATTATTCCTTCGGCGGAATATCCGTCTCAGGAAGAGCAGGCTCGTCAACACATACAGCAGTGCCTGGAGGAAGGCAATGAGGATGTGGATCTCTCGTATGTTATCCCCTCATTAAGACGCTCTATGAACTATATACTAACTGAGATACTCTAGTGGAAAGGGCCTAACAAGTCTCTCAAACTCAGCCATAAGACCTCTCGCTTCCTTCTCATCCATCCCAGTTCTGACCCAAGGATCCTACCAAACTCTCCTCCCAAAACTGAGGATATTTTTGGCTAGAAACGAACTGAAGCGTTTGCCTGGGGAAATATTCAACCTTGAGAACTTGAGCGTGTTGAGTGTGCGCAGCAACGAGCTGACGGAGCTCCCTACGTCAATCAACAGGTTACGGCGCCTCACTGAGCTCAACGCTTCGAACAATGCCCTCCGCACGCTTCCATTTGAGCTGCTAGAGTTGCTATCTTGTCCGAGCAGGATAAAGATACTCCACCTCCACCCGAACCCGTTTTATGAACCCCCCGCAGCCGACGGCATAACAGAGACCGGGCTGCCCATAGACGAGGACAGTGACCAGAGGACATGGGGTTCCAAAACCTGCGACAACCCCGAACATGACCACGCCAGACACTCAGAATGGCGACGAAGATTCAAATGCCGCTCCCAAGTCAAATTCTTCGACCTCCACGGCTCCCCCGTCAAAGCCCCCGAAGCACCCACGGCCCGACCCGTCTCCAACACGGCCTCGCTACTAGAACTCTGCGTCAAGACCTGGGCCGACGCGCCGAACATGCCTAATCTCGACGAGTATCTGAGCGGAGACTACCCGGAGAAGCTGCAGCATGTGCTGGACGATGCAAGGAGTCTGCGCGAGACAGAGGTGCCGGGGAGGAAATGTACGATTTGTGAGAGGAGGTTTGTGGTGCCGAGGACGGAGTGGATCGAGTGGTGGGAGATTGAACAGTCGCCGGCGGGGAAGGTTACGGCGGAGGAGACGGTGCGACCGAGGGATGTTATAGAGAGGCAGTTGCCGTTTATGAGGAGGGGGTGTAGCTGGAAATGTGTTCCGCCTAAGAGGTTTGAAGGGGGGGAGACGGTGGTGGAGGATTGATACCTGTGGTTTGAATGGACGGAATTAATATATAGATCTGTATTTCCGGGCAACTGGATTTTTTTTGTAGTTCAATCTGATTGAGTAGCTTTGTTTTACTCATGGTTACTGCAAACACCAGCATGTCATGTGCACTTCTTCTGGAGACCTTTTGGATGACACTAGTACTACGAATTTTATATGTTACCTATTGTCCCTCCAGCCGTCCCCGTCGCCGCCTGAAGCAATTATCGTCATTACAGCGATTCCATCATATATCTGCACACTTATCGCATCGAGCTATCATTCTGACATCTGAGCCATGGGGTGGTCACAAAAAATTACCGCCAGGCAGACCGTATGATCGTTCCCTACCAGCCAATAAGGTCGCGAATCCGGGATGTGACGAGTTGCTTCAACACCTATCCACGATTAGGCTTGCATAAGCACCCAAGATAGGTTGCATATTTATTGGTAGGAGGTGGGGTTTGGGATGTGAGGAAAGCTGCAAGCTCTTTGGGTAACAACGACTTTTAAAACATTTACACCTAGCACGACTTCATGGTCCTTCAAGCATGACGATAACCTTTAAACTCGCATCCAAAACCCATTATCCGCGTACAACATAGGTTACATACCCTCCACCCCCCCTACCCGGCTACTCGGAGCTGTCAACCACCTGCACGCCTCTGTTGTTCCCCCAAGGCAGAGATGCGGAGCACCCATCTCTTTCCCAGCAATGGTGGTGGGCTTTACACCAAGCAGACGCAGGCACGTTCGGGAGTTGCGAGGATGCGACGTGTCATTGGTTAGGCGGCGCTGCGTGTGATGGGAATGGAGAGGCGTGCATGAGGTGTGGAGAGGGGATGGGAGGATTTGGGTTATGCCCCTATCATTGGGGATTTTGTCGGGCGGGGCGG
>JPKD01001571.1:0-16012 GCA_000750935.1 Pseudogymnoascus sp. VKM F-4519 (FW-2642)
AATATGGCGGGGAGGGGGAGGGAGGGGAAGGACGGATGGACAAATAACCACAAAGGTTACGTGCTCGAATGGTGTTTGTGCTCACTAGCAGGCGTGGCCCCGCGCATTTGGCCAAAACCAAGAGACAAATACCTCTCAAGGTTGCTGTTCGATGAGGGTATTTTCGAGTTTGCGCACAAAGAAAAAGGCCGTTTTAGGGCTCATTTGATGGGATATATAGAAGTATGTAAACGTATAAAAATATAAAAGCATAATATTGCAGATATCCAGTTGTCGTCATGGACATTGATAAGAGGGTGGCCGTTGAATTGCGACGCCGGTTGGTACTGGGAAGAATTGGAAGTCATCCCAGTAACCTTGGTGGATAAATGATAGTAATGATGCCAACAAGTAACACTTCTCTTCAATATATGCGGTGCACAGAAAGCGAAATATGAGTTTATAGAGAAAGATAGTAATGGGTAACAGACTCAGTTTATATAAAAACAAGAATAATAAATAGCAAAAGGGTACAAAATATACAAGACAGTGGTGGTGGTACTGAAAGTGAATGAGTGAGTGGGCAATTTGAACGTATTCGCACGTAATTCGTCTAATCCACCGATCTTCAAAAACCCACATCACGTGACACAACCTTCATTCAATGGCTGACTCAGCAAACTCAAAAATCAACTTGGCAGGGCCAGCTTCTACGCTAGTGTCTATTACAGACTAGTTCAACATATCCGAACGCACACGCAAAATAATAATAATTGCGACGAAATCCCACGAACTTTCTTCCAACAACCGCCAATCGCCAACCAACAACCACCCTACCTTCAACCCTTCTCATCCCTCGAAATGGCTCCCTCCCGTAAGGATAAGAAGTCCGGCGACACCATCAACTCGCGCCTCGCGCTTGTGATGAAGTCCGGCAAGGGTACGTTTCCCAATCCCTCCTGGAGATATCCCCAGCTTCAAAAACTAACACGCGCGCAGTCGTCCTCGGCTACAAGTCCTCCCTCAAGCAGCTCCGCATGGGCAAGGCCAAGCTGGTTCTCATCTCCGGCAACACCCCCCCCCTCCGCAAGTCCGAGCTCGAGTACTACGCCATGCTCTCCAAAAGCCCCGTCCACCACTTCAACGGCAACAACGTACGTCCCCCCCATATCCCCCTGCGTTCCTGAGAAGGACTTTCCGCAAAGTCTGGAGGAGTACTAATTCCCCGTCTAGCTGGAGCTCGGTACCGCTTGCGGTAAGATGTTCCGCGTTGGCACCATGGTCGTCCTTGACGGCGGTGACTCCGATATCCTGAGCCAGGTCGCTTAAGCGATATGAGTCTCTGTTGGTGGTTTTGGGTGGTCACTAGGCGTCATTTTGATGAACGGTCAACTGGAGAAATTAACTTGAGCGAGAGAAGTGTGGAGGGTACATTTAGTCCCTTTATATATACCCATCAATGCCAATAGCGTCCCACCCAACCTAAATGTCCACTCGTGAATATCAATGTGACTATTTTCCTGCGAGACAAAGGATTGACGCAACGATACAATCTGCTGTGTCGACTGGTCGGCGTACAAAGGATCCAAAGGAGAGCAGCTATGAGCAGCAGTACTGATCATATTAAAACTGACGACTGTTGTCTCCTAAGACGCGGTCGATAACGGGGTCCAAATTGGGATATCCCGATCCAAAGAACGCTATCAATCGTATTAATGTTGGCATTAGGAAGCCGATCTAGAGACATCTCTTGGCGGCGAGATTACGAAGCCAGTCCAATGAAGAATGACAGGGCGAGGATTCAACGGTGGGATAGAATGATGGTGAGAATAACAAGTCAGACGACAGCAACGGCAGCAACACAGCAACGACAGCAGAAGTTGGGGCGCCCAGTAATAGCTTTGTCAGTCTCTGATACTTGTAGAATGTCTAGCTCAACCCCCGCTTTGATACTCATTGGTCTCGGGCGTACTGAGACTGACGTTGCTGCTTGGGGTAGCTCAACAGAGCATTCTGTGCTGGCCCACTTCACTCGACCGTTGGGATGGTCTTCTCAGCATCGATCTCTACAACTCCCTCTTCCCGCACCTTTACATCTTCAGAAGATGTGTCAAAAGACGCTTCGGGTGCACAGAGGTGGCACCAGAGGGATGCGCGATGACAATAACATAACAATAACAGTAACATTGAAAGAGGAAGTGGGATCGGCGACAAACCTGCATTGTTTCCAAGTCAACTCTTTGCTCCGTACTCCCCTATCCCCATCACCAGTGAACACGATGCGATCCGAAATTTCTTAATATTTTGCTCCAAGTGCTGCTCACTACCAATGGCGCGTGACGCCCCCATTGCTCACGCTATAAGTGTTGATACAAAGTGCAAAACGCAGTGCGTCTCTCCAATACTTCAAGCTCCCATAGTACATCTGCCCCAAAGGATCCCGAGGATTCGAGCCTTGAACCCATGCACATCGAACCGCCCGCAACATTAACGCCAGAACGCTCCCATACCCAGCCTTCCCCAAGCCCCGAAATTCCCTGTTCTCTATAACACACACAGCAATGCCCGTGGGGACGGAATTCTTTCCATCAACCCGTCCAACTCTACCGGTAATCGGTCGCGCGCAGATCGCTCTTGTGCAAGTCCTTTGTCCAAGCGGGTAGGTTGCGGTCGCGCTCGTACAAGTATCCGCAGTTGTTGCACAGTGTCTAAGCCAGTTAGTATCGCGCATGAATAGACATGACTGTCCCTGCGAGTGAACACGTAGGGAGGTAAGAAGAAAACGTACCCTTGTGCCAGCAGGCCCATCCCTCACACCCCACACAGCCGTTCCCCAGACCCGACAGTGCGCGCACCGCCACGTAGTCCTCTCATAATCATTCAAGCCTCCACCACCACCATACCCAGCAACACCGGAGCCCGTGTCCGGCGTCCCCCTCCCACCTGGAGTCCCCGAGCGACCAAGCGGACTCAAGCTACGGAAGCGCCTCTTCTTCTTACTGCGCTCACCACGACCCATCCTCTCCTCCGTCGGCTCCCCAGGGTCGAAAAACCCAAGACCGCCGGATTGCGGCATCCCGCCCAGCATGCCCGTGTTACTCGAGAATCGTGCAGTCTCGCGGCGCATGCGGCGGATCTGGCGCTCACGGTCACCTTCTCTCTTCTCGATCTCTTCTTTGCTGAGGACTTCGACCTTGGGCTCCCATTCGTCGGCTAGGTGCTCGTTGTCGTACCTCCAGCCGGCCTCGGAACCGTGGACTGCTTCGTTGGGGATTTCGCCGCCGTATCCACCCACGAGACCTCCTGATTCGCATGCCTCTTTCTTCAGGCGCAGCACAGCTTCGTAGATTGCGTGGGTCATCGCTGGGACCCATTCCCCAGAGAGTCCCATATCTGCGCATGTTTGTTTCGCAAAGACTTCAGCGGTTCCAGGTGGGTGCAGTAGGGACCATTCAAACTTGTCTGTGTAGAGGTTGTTGGAGAGATTAATGTTTAATGTGATGATGCAACGATACGTGTCGTCCGGGTTGTAGTCGTCAGCCTCCTGTGGTATAGGAACCGCCGACGCTGTAACTTCTTGTGCAACTGCCTTGACCGGCGTAGAGAATCCATTTGTCGATAGGTGAGGCGCATGTAGAGGAGTCCCTCGCCCGCTGACAGCAGGGGTTGCGGAATGGTCACGCGACGCGGTACTTGCTTGAATCGTTTTGATAGCAGTTCCATTGGCAGCAGGTGTTTGCTGAGAGTGAAAGAGAGGGTGCAGCGCAACACCGGCATACTCTTCAAGCTGGGTGCGGATCTGCTTGCTGATCTCCATGGCCAGCGCCTGGCGGTTTGGGAGGTCCAGATCTTGCACCATGCATTGCGCGAACTGATCCGTGGTGGTAAGAGTCTCGTGGAGGTTCCAGAGAAAGATATCCTTTAGCCGGTAGGGTACTGTGACATCTGGTGTGCGATATACTGGTAATGAGGGGTCGATATTATTGTATGCTGCGCCGGATGGCAGAGGAAGAGGGGCCTGTGGAATGAAGGCTGGAATGTCGACATCGATGCGAATTGGGACGAGGGTGAGAGGCAGTGATGCCTGCGAGTGAGCTTGGAGATCTGGCTTCCCTGAACGAGCCTTGCCCATCCATTCTCTCCAAACTCCTTGAACCTCGACTGGTTCTGTTGCTTCCTTTCCAAATTTGTCTGCGACGTCTTGTTTTGCCTGTAGGGTCTCCTCCCTCCTTAAGCTCCTCAAACCCGTTGGCCTGCGCCGTCCTTCATCGTCATCTTCATCATAATCCTCAAACCCATCTTCTGCGTAGTTAATGGCTGTTGTGCCTCGTTTCGTTGTTCTTGACGATGGAGTCGCAACGGCTGCCGCAGGTTGTATTATTGGTGTGAGGAGTGAGTTGGCGTATGTCCGTAGTCGTGGAGCATAGCTGGAAATAAAAGCCTGGGGCGGTGCTTTGGCGGTCATTTTGTCTTGTTACGCATGTAAAGCGCGCGGCCGACGTTAATGGGACCTGGCTAAGCTGTGCGTCGATGGCACGCCCTTGTGAAGTTTTGGGTGCGATTTGGCGCCAATTGGGGAAATAAAATCGTGGTCGGCTGGCGTTGTGAAGCCACAGCTTGCATACACTGCGCTTAGAGCGTATATAATGTTGAGTGTCGAGTTTGCGACGGCCTGTAGGCTTGCTGGTGTTGGATCTCTCTCTACCTGAGCTCAGTTCGTCGCGTTCTCGACTCAAAATCGCGATGCGATGGGAGGAACGTCTACGCTAGATGTTTTCAGACTAGCGTCAATACATACATCACGTGCGTTCCCTCCAATTGACAGGCCCCCACCAACACAACTTTACCAAAAAGCACACACTTATCTCAGACTTGTTGTGATAAATTTTGAGAATCATAAATACTATAAATACTATACTAGACAAGGGGATATGGTATATATTTGTGGTGGGTTGTTGTCAATCGCCAGCGGTACCCAATGTGTATGTTTTTGCCTATCATCTCATTCATGCACGCTTGAATCATTTATATCGCCAGTTGCCAGGAACAAGCACTGGACAGGGAATGCCGAGACATTAGGCACGTAAAGCAACTATGACGAAACGCGGACCCGGGGCTGGCCGCGATCACACATAATTTTGTTGTTCCTCAAAGGAGTTCACACCTCCAAGCTGGCATGGAAAGATCTCACTCTCCTTTGTCCTCTCCATGCCTTTATCTCAGCCAAGCTTTCTCCCAGGCGTAGCTGGAAGGATGGAACATAATATATCACGGTGGGCATATACGGTATAAACTGGGAGTCCAGGGGGAACTTTCTTCTCATCTTGTCAGCTGCTGGAAGGTGGCTTAACAGGGCCGCAACGGTGGGGATAACTTGGGAGTTGTAAAAGCTGGTTATCACATGCATTCCAAATATCGTTGGCTCGAAGGAATGCCGGGCTTGGGCGGGGGCATGGAAACTGCACAAGGGAAGTTTTAAACCATTAAAAGCTGGATGGAAATCTATAGTGATCCCGTGTCTCAATTCTGCTCTAACCTCATGTCAATACCTGATCTCATCACTCCTTTCAAACCCATAAATTCACTATCCATGATCACACTCATCACTCTTCGAGGCAACATAGTTTTGGAATGCTTTGTAATGTCTTTGATGCGTTGAAGTTGTCTGAATACAAAGCGCCCAGCAATTGTTGACCGATGCCACATCAAGGCCCAATTGCGAGCACCTAATAGAGCGATTCCCTCACACCACTGCTACGCCTAGAACATTCTTCCCCAATTTACCATGCCATCTCATGTGGTCTGTCACCCTTGCGGAGGGAGAAAGAAGATGCGAGGTAGCTGACGAGGAAGGGCTCCTTCTTGATAGCGGAAAGGATAGACTTGTCGACGGACTTTTGGTCAGCCGCGCGGTTGGAAGAAGGCTTCTTCTTCTGTCATGTTGTTAGTTTTCCGCTTTCAATCATTGCAATTGGCCCTGGAATCTTACCTCTGGCTTCTCGCCCTGCTTGAAGAACTCGGCCTCGCCGGTCTTCTTGTCGGACGCCTCACGGGCGAAGTACTTCTCGTCGGAGATCTCCTCGATCTTCTTGGAGTCGACACCGGAGATATCAACCTTGTGGGATGTGGCGATAACGTAGCGGGCGTTGACGCGGCGGACTGGGACACCGTTGACCTTGAATGGGCCGGTGACGAGGAGAACACCTTGGTCGAGGGTGTTCAGGAGGATGACACGCTTGCCACGGAAGCGGCCAGCGAGGAGAATGAGGACGGTACCGGGGACGAGCGAAGAGCGAGGGGTGGAAGCACGGATGGTCTTGCGGACCTATAATTGATCTGTTAGCGATTGTTCTCTCTGTGAATCTAAATCTGCTTGTCTCTGATATCCAATTGTGGCGCTGTCTGATATCGATGCTTTTGGGTCCATATTTTGGGTGCAACCCTGATAGCCTGATCGCACAATATCTCCAGACACCACAACCTTCGATTTTCCAGATGGCAATCGTGCAGTACGCCTAGTCGCAATCTCTTGCTCTGGCTCGGGTTGGGTTTTGTAACGCACCTTCTTGTGCTGGGCCTCATCCTCGGCCGGGTACCATTTGCTGGCCTTCTGGCTGTGGTGAGGAATCTCTCTCGTCGACTTTCCGAAGGTCTTCTTCTGACTCTCTTGAGTTGCCGACATCTTGGACGAAGAACCGATTCGGTTTGGTCGTTGGGTATCGGTTCGTTGAGTGTTGTCGTCTTGGATTTGTCGGGCCTGCACTGTTCTGGTTGTCGCGACTCTCGTAGAGTTTTAGCATGCCCTAATGTTTTCGCTTAATTTTGTAGGGTTATCATGTTTGAGTGGTGAAGGGAAAATCCAAGGGCTAATGTCATGTGATATGTGGCTAATGATTATGATTGTGGGGCTCAGCCACACCTTGGGCTAGGCTGTGGCTTTACAGCGGTTGACCGGGTTCCGCTTGCTCCGCAAGGTAGATAGCTACATGACGAACGCGCTGCCCTCATAAAGCTGTGGTGCTTCTCCAAATCAACCTCCACAGATTTCCAACCACCCCAATACCTTCACAATGTCTATTCAACCTATAATCACGTTCAAGGCGGGCCAGTGTGAAGTTGATGTAAGCTTCTTTTGCGCCGCATAGCTGAGATGGGCTCCTAACAACAGCTTCAGACATCAAGCAAGCCTTACAAGGTCACACCTTTGGCAACGAAGGGCTACATATATCTCTACTCCGAGGATGGTATGGTAGCTTCCCAACTATTTCAAGCATGTGTCTAATGTTACAGAACTGATCCACTTCTGCTGGCGGCCACGCACAGCTCAACTCGACGAGCCAGAGCTTGATTTGATGATGATCCCGACTGATGGCCACTTTGTCCCATACGAATACAAAACCTCCGATCAGCCAACTTCCAAAACAAACGGACGCATCTTTGTCCTCAAGTTCTCGTCCTCCTCCCAGCGCCACCTATTCTGGCTCCAATCACAGCCCCAACGCGCCGATGACCCAAGCTCATTCTCGACCCGCGATCAGAAGATCGGGCAAATTGTGGACTCCCTGCTACAGGGCGAGGACGTCAATGTTAGCAGCGAGCTGGAGAATGTACAAAACCCGAGGGGCGGTGACGATGAGGACGAGACCATGGAGGATGTAGAAGGCCATGGCGATCCATCAGAACACCACCGAGGAAGTGGTGGAGGCGCCGGCCCAGATGCTACAGGTGGAGATGTCCGTGAGGAGGGCGAGCCGTCGAGGGAAGGAGGCGCCGAGGGCGGAAGAGCGTAGGTTATATCCACTGTGTTGCATTGCGTTGCGTACCAGGCGAAGTTAGCATAGGTTGAGAAAAGCTTTTACGAAAAGCAAGAGGCGTTTGGTGACTTTGAAAACGGAGATGGGTGCTGTATATGTGGCGTTTTTGCGCATTTACTGCTAGAAACACTATACCATTGAACCTGCTTGCACCAAACGCTTCTTGCTGCATCCTGGCCTGCACTCTTGCCAATACCTGTTACTTCTTGTTGCCTGCACTTCTGCCAATGTTTGCTGCCCAGTCTTGATATTCTCCCCCTCAATCATCGCTCTACTTCTAACGCAGAGCTAACTTCAAATAGTAATGCCTCTCTTTCCTCTGCCGCAGCACCAACAGATGCCCAAACCGCAGTCAACAACTTCCTTGCCTCGCTCCGTGGCAACAACAATCTCGCCCAAGGAGAAGAAGGAGGAGAAGCCCAAGGCCAAGGCCCATACACAACTCTCTCTGACCTCCTCACAACCTCCACCACCATCCCCGTAATCAACAATGCCACAGAAGCGCAACTCGACAACTTCCTCTCCTACCTGCCTCCGACTGTGCTGCTCTTAGCGCAAGAGTCCTCCGCACAAATCGACGGCATGGTCGAGCCAACCAGCGGCACAGCACAAGCGGCTTTGGAAGCACTTAGCGTGTCCCAAAAGCGAGCGATCCTGAAGAGAGTGCTGCATAGCCCACAGTTCAGCCAAGGCCTTGGCAGCTTGACGATGGCTCTGCAGCAGGGTGGCCTGCCGAGTGTGGCCGAAGCATTGAAGATCAAGGTTGATAATAAGGCAATGTACGCACAGGGAGGAGAGGCAGTCAGGCAGTTTGTGGAGGGGATTAAGAAGTCGGTTGTGGAGGAGGGTCAATAGAGATTGGGCACCAGGAGTACTTTTATGGGCTACAGATACTGGGACTGCGGATTCGAAACAATGTGATAACCGGACAAAGAAGAATAGCCATAGAACCAAGAGTTTAATCGATGATTATTATACTCATTTTATGGATGTCGATGCCGACCGTGGATACGGATGAGAAGTCCCCTTGCATGCGGCTACCCCACGCTGGACCCTGCCGCTTACTCCACATCGCGCCAGGAGGGAACGACCCCGCCAGTATCACCGAGTACAGGTATCACCTTCCTCAACATCCAAAAACTTTATACAGAGGCTTTGCAGCGTGCTTGATATTCTCTAATTAAATTTCATCATACATTCGCATTCCCACCAAATCCCAAACAAGCTTCATCCACCTCCAACTTCATTCACACCTTATTAATGATCTTCTCCAAGCGCTCCGCTACAGCCTTCTTCGACGCATTGCTGTCTTTCCGATATTTCTTGTCCACTGGCTGGTATGCCATGCGCTCCTGTACAGAGGAAGTTGTATCATAGAGGTACCTGTCGAGAGTCGCGGACGATTTGCCAGCCTTTTTACTACAACGATGTGTCAGTACTGGGATATTTGGAAAACAAGTGGTGGAAATCGCGAACTATAAGAGGGTCACATACTCTTTAGGCTTTGAGGCGTGCTCTTTGGCATTAGAAGGCTGAACCTTCTCGTTCTTTTGGCTGGCCATCCTTGCTGCCTAGTGCCAGTTTGGCTGCGTGAGAGGCCTAGCCTTGTTGCGAACTTACCAGTGAAGGATCAGGTACTGGAAAGGCGAACTTTTTGATAGACAGGGCTGGATATTGATATAAATGTCGAAAACGGTCGAGATATTGATGATATTTAATGGATTCTACTGATGAAAAGATTGAAAAATCAATCCCATCAATCCCTTCTTATACACAGAGCAAAACGCTGCGTCTTTTCGCCCTTTGCAAGTCCTGTCTGGCCCAGTCTTCCCCACAGCACCCGTCTGTTCCCCGCGAATTGTCGCGCGGTGGTAAACGCAGTTACCATGTTCAGTCCCGCGGCACTCTTACACTGCTCTCTGAGGCCGCGAGGAGCGTGCCCTGCGCCAGTAACTGTTGCGCCCTGGGCAAAATCATTTTACAACCGCGAGGTACGCGTGGGGAGCGGTGATACATGGGTGGCGTTGAATTGGGAGGTGGCTCCCAGCCTTGCATGTATGTACCTTGCAGTCGTCTGCCCATTTATTTCACATATTATTGGATATAGTACCTTTCTCTTTGCACTGTATATATGTGCATTTCTGTTGCAGTTCATTGCCCTGTCGGGTGGCATTCTATGATACAACGCGCTCCAGGTCGAGCTTCGATGTGGCACATACTATCTATGAATACACTCATCCAACAATCACATTGTATACCCTATTTCAAAGAATACGCAATCTCCGAAGCACGAACAATATACACAAGCAGGCTCGGTTGCCGTCCGCATCATGGCTTCGCGTCCACAGCAGCTACGTTTGTTGGAACAGTAGGAGGCTTGTCCACTGACCAACAGAATGCAGTTGAACCATGGAACAGTGCCCGTGGGTATGGCTTTAACGTGTTGCGTTGCTCTCGTCCCCTTTTAAATGCGAGTGCAGTCAATCCATAAGATGGATATATGGCGACAGCATAAAAACAGACGAAGACAAACAAATCAATATAAAGACGCGCTCTAAGAGCAAACAAAAAGGACGGGGACCCCAAGCTGTGGTTCTACTACAGGAAATATCATTCATGGCTGTGGCGTTACGGCGAAAGTACCACGCGGCGACAAGAGCTTGGTGACGAGAACCCGTCGACAAGAACCCGTCGACAAGAACCCGTCGACAAGAACCCGTCGACAAGAACCCGTCGACAAGAACCTGTCGACAAGAACCCATCGACAAGAACGTACTCGCCTGCCCGACATATGTCGTGTATGAAAAAGCTTTGTAAAGAACTGCGACATCACGTGGCCAGGGTGGTAGCTGGTAGGTTATGTGAGTCGCCCATTTGGTTATCCACGAACTCGCAATATCATTGTAACGGATCTTCTCAGTTGAAAATGTGTCACCCCTTCTTATATATATCACTCTAATACTTAAATCAAATTAAATGGCAATAGCTGGGCTTGTCTAATAATAACCTGTAATCATTCGTGTCTGGACATTTTTGGTTGTCCTGTTCACGTTTGGTGCTGTTACAAATCTGTTGGGAAATACTCTCACTACCCCTGAAATACGCAGCGGAAAATATCAAGTGCCAATAGAGAACTCCCCTATCTCATATTATCTATCTCGCTCCAGAAAATGTACAGACACCCCACAAAGCGCTCGCTACCACTACCCCCACAGCTCGACCGCTCTACTCACTCACACACCCCTTTCAAACATACTACCCCTCTCAGCTAGGGAGTCCGTATCCCTCACGTTTCACTATATTCATCGCACATTCTGCTCCTTCACTTCGCAGCCGTCATTACGACTCCCTCGTACTCTCTCGAAGCGATATACTCCAGGGTGCGTTCGAAGTGTCTCCTCGGGCCCTCAATCGTAGCCGCGTCCTGGTTGGTCTGGAGATTGGAGTGGATAAGCTCGATGAGGCCGTTGATGTACTTGATAGTCACCTAGCTATTGTTAACGACGCGAACAATGGTAGAGAGGGAAAGGGGAAACTCACGGCCTCGTTCTGCTGGTCGAAGTAGTAGACGTAGCGGTTCAGGATCTCAACGAAGAGCTCCACCGACACCGCGGTGTCCATGCAGGCATCTGCGACGCGAAGAGCGCGCTGGAGACATTCCAACACGCGCTTGCCATCACGGTAAAGCTAAATAACGTCAGTACAAAAGTACACTCTACCGGATTATAAAGAAACTTACCCCTTTCTCGTCCTCCTCGCCCTTCGCCGCGATCGGCACAGCCCACCACAAGTGACTCGCCAAGTACACCGCGCGGCACTGATCCGGCTTCTTGAGCAACTTGCTGCCATGAAGCGCGCACTTGGTGATGAGGGTATCGTAGTTCTCCTTGCTGAAGTTGCGCGTCTCGTGCAGCGCACCCGCAATAATGCAGACAGCCTGGAACTGGGCGCGGGAGTCGCTGACAGCCTCCTCATAGATGGTGAAAGCCTGCGCGAAGAACTCGTAGCTCACCTCCTCAAAGCCGTTCTGGTCCGCAATCTGACCGCAGGCGACGAACTGGCGCAGGCATAGGTCGGCGGCGCCGTTGACGCGGGTGTACAGAGTCGAAAGCGAGGAGTGCATGTACTTGTACAGCGAGGAGGATTGCGTGGACCAGTTGTCATCGTAGTGCTCGCGTGCCTTGTAGCGGTTGGCGAGCTTGATAGCGCTGGTGATAAGGGCTGGGGTTGTGAACTTGATGCGCTCGTTGCCCTCTGAGTAGGCTTTCTTGGTGGCTTGAAGAAGCTTGAATTGCGTATCATTGTCATCGCTGTGGATCAAATGAACAATTCTAGCCAGCCAGCCTTGCTCCTCGATAGTCTCGTCCGTCTCAACGACCCTTCTTTGCTGGACACCCGGGTAACCTGCCGGCGGCTGCGACCCTTCCTTGATCAATACCTTCAAGATCTCTAGTACGCTTTCTAATCCTGCCACTGTGGACGTCTTCGTGTAAGTTTTCAAGAGGGTCTTGGCCACCTCACCAGCAATAGCCCGCCGTGTAGGGTAGGTCTGCGAGTTGATAAGGGGTATATATTGGGGCAAAGAGAGCGCTGTAAATATCGATGCGTAACTTAGTAGGGGGGCCTGGAGAAGGCTGAGAATATTTGTTTGGGTGGCCTGCGAGTGCAGCTCGGGACTGTTCGCGTGTTGCTGGCACTTGTGGTTTGCGTAGTCGAGGATCTTATCGACATAATCTAATCGCTCCGGGTAAATATTTAGAGCTAGGTTGGCCAAGGAGACCAGCAATGCCGTTGTGTCTTGTATTGGGAGGTGTTGAGCCGTGACCAAGTTCATGACCTGATCGAAGAATATCTCGTATAACTTGATGTTATCCAGGATGCCTCTACCCTTCTTTGCCGGGGCAGCCTCATCTTCGCCATTAGCAGGCTCATCCTCTGGGTCTGGTGCAGCGGGCTCTTCTTTCTTGTCCTCTTTCTTGTCCTCTGAGGCCTCGGCGCCTTCTTCATATTTCGGAAGCTCGTCAGTGCTTTCCTCCGGCTCGCCCTTTTTATCGTCTCCACCCTCAGCAGCTGCAGAAGCAGCCTCCTCTTCTTTCTTCTTCTTCTCGCTACTTAGGCGTACATCTTCCAAAAGCTTAACGAGGGCATCCTCCTCCGTCTTTTTCCGCTCCTCCAATGGTTCCGGCTCTGTTTCCCTAGCCGCAAACGCAGACAGCCTATCCATGAGACCAATCACAATCGCCTTGACATTGACATGCGGGTTGAGTCGTGAAACAGCAGCTAAGAACTGGTCGAGGGTATGAAGGTGAAACTCGTCCGGGAAGACCTGCGTGATAACCTCGAGAAGGTACTCCTGAGCAAGCACATCGCGACACTGGACAACCTGCTCCAACAGAGGTTGCAAAATAACGTTTTTGTATGCTTCCAGGTCGACCAGCTGGCTCAGCCGCACGAGATTGCTGCCAACCAGCAATTGGAGCTCCTGTCGCTCCTTCGTCCTTTGCTCCCGCTCCCTCGAATGGCCCTGGTGCTGCAGACGCACCCAGAGCTTGTTCATCTCCACGAAATTCGTCAGGATGAAGCTTATCGAGTCCTGCAGGTTCCCCTCCGGTCCGTCTCCGCTGCCCGTTGGCAGGTGGTCGCGGGCTTGTCCGGACAGGTAATAGCGCAGGAAGAGGCCGCGGATCGGGTGCTGGACTCCTCGGCTCATCTCCATCATATCCTTCATGATCTCTTTCACCGGGGCATCTTCAATGGCCATGTAGACGGTGCCCACGGTGATCATCAGGTAGAGCCGGGGCACGATGTTGCCAGCATATTGGACGAGCTCGTATAGGTCGGCCAGATGGTTGACAGGGTGCGATTCGCGAAGGTACACCGATAGATGTCGGAGAGCATCAAATACGGACATATATAGCTCATAGTATTGTTTGGGGCCGAGACTGCTCGTTCGAAGCTCTGATACCAAGGTCGAGCTACGCAATCTAAGTTAGCACTACGACACACAGACAAGACTCCAACCCGAGCATTCCGGAAAATCGATTCAATCAAAAAGAGCTACCCACCTGCACTTCAGCGCATCCATAAGCTTCCCGGGCGTCTCCAAGCACTTGCGCATCAAGTGCGTCTGCTGCCTCACCACCGTCAAGGCATCCTCAAGCAGCCGCGCCTGGTCCTCCACCGCCGGAGGTGTCGCCATGGTCGAGTTCAGCGATGTAGGATTCAGTTCTTGGTCGGGACAGGGTACAATGGCATGGGCATTGGTTTTCAACTGGAATCGTTGGAGTTGTTGACTCAAAGGGTTGATTACTGGCTTGCGCGGCCCAGGACGTTGGCCTTGCAGGTCACGACGTCTGCGTCTTCGCTACAGCAGCGTCATCCGCTAGCGCGGGGACGGGGTGCCAGGGTCCACTTCGACCAAGGCAGTTAGAAACTGTACTGGAACTCCAGTATGATCGTCACTCACTCACAACAGCAAACTCATTTATGATAGAGCATTGTTTATAACGACATTTTCAGTTTATGTTGTTTATTAATTATTTCTTGTAAGTCTAATATCACAGTTTATATATCCCCTGCTCGATCAACACGACACTCCTATTCCCTGTGCCCTGTGCCTTCCAGCTCTTGGTGCGCTCCTTGCTCCGTCCCTGCCTTCATCTTGATGCGATGTTCGTGCAAATCATCGACGCTGTATCGGTGGTGTCGTTGGTTTGTCTTTCCATCTATACGTGTCCTAATATACACATATCGAATCGGCGCTCTCTATCCTCGCCGGTGTTGATCTGGGCCTGTATTCCAACAACTCGACCGTCTGATCCCTTTCCGAATCAGTTCCATGCAGCTCTTATGTAGCTCGGTATGAAGGTATGAAGGTATGAAAGCACTTCGTAGTGCCCTCCATCCAAAATCAACTACCTCCTCGCTGCTTGTGTCGGGGTCGTCGTTGAGTTTGACCACACTGGGTACGTCGTATGCCACATCCCATTGTCATAAACCTTGGCCGAGCTGGATGCACTGATGCTCGAGCTGAGCGTCACAGTCGACACTATTGCAACCGCCGTTGGAGCTGCGACGGACTGGTACACCGTCGTGGGGATATACACCGTCTGAAACTCCTTTACGGCCGACGGCGTCGCCACAGCTCCCATAACCGTCTCCGTGATCACTGCCGCAGAAGCCGTGACGGTGATGTACACCTCCGCTGCGGATGCGCTGGCAGCCACTGTCTGTGTAACCGTGACTGTGCCCCCCTGGGCGCCGCCGTCGACAGGAACGACGGAGTAGTTTGCGCGAGCTACAAGAACTGGTTCTGGCTGCGAGTTGTCCGGTCGCGATATGAGTGGTAGAGCGAGGGAGAGCGAGTACAACGACGAGAGAGCCAGAAGCGGCGTGAGTGGTAGCGGGGAGCGCATCGTGGATATTAATATGATAAAGAGCGTTTGCGAGTTGACTTTCTTCAGCGAAGCTTAGTCGTCTCCAACACAGCGATTGACTTCGGTCTTTCTTCGTTTGCTTGCTTGTTAATAAAAATGTGATGAGCAGTAAAGCAGAAACATTCCAGACTCTTTAGTCTCCATTCTTTCCATCACATCAGAGATATATCTCACCTCGCCAAAAACTGAGGGTTTAGAAAATGGCTGGGGGACCACGAGCTTGTTGTCTCTGATATTCGAGGAGGCTGGCTGGCGAGGCTGAGGATCGGCTGTGATTGGCTGCCAAGCCTCGCTTAGGGGCGGGATGGAGGCGCTTGTGGTACGTACCACTGATTACTAGCGCGCTTACCAGCCTTCTCATATTTAGACGACGGGCTTCATCTATATCGTCTTGGAGGTCATGTGAAGGTGAGATGTAGGGGATCTATGTGATTACGGCGCCGATGTGATTAATGTGCCTGTTTTTTTTCAATGTAGATCATGTGATTGCCGCGCAAAATGCATGTTTCAATTTCTTCAGGTACCACTGGGCGAAAACCCGCATAAAACTAAAGTCGAAACAAAAACATTGGGTATTTGTAAGGACCCTTTGGACTGAATAGTAATCACACGTTATCGGCAGTTACTGACTCTCCTTCGGAGGTCCGCATTCCTTTATATCTCCGCACGGGGTGTCGGCTTGTAGACTCTCCGCCCTGGCATTGCCGTCCTGTGTCTCGCACGTGACTTGCTTACGAAGGCGGATGACAAATCAATCCGGACACTTGTCAGAAGTCGCAACAA
>JPKD01001580.1:0-14142 GCA_000750935.1 Pseudogymnoascus sp. VKM F-4519 (FW-2642)
CCCCATCGCCACCCCCCCCCAGATCTCACAACTCGAAACAGTAATCCACCTCGACCCCACCTCACTCCACGATCAAAACCCAGCACACGCCTCCTTCGTCCCCCTCGCCACCGTCCTCTCCCGTGCTTCGCGCGGCCCGAACCCAATAAGACCACACATCCTCTTCAGCATCTTCGCTGCGGAATCCTACATTCTCTATTTCGACCGCTACACCCGGCACGCCTTCATAGCGCTCAAATCGTCCGCTACACCGTCTACAGTTCTAAGCGCCTGGTTCTGCGCCATGGAGTGCGCGCATATGGACGACGGTGCGTGGGCGGGCGGATGGAGCGGGGGGCATTCGTGGGAGCCTACGCGTGGGGGAGAGGAGGGCACGGATTCCGCCGCGCTAGCGGGGTGCGTGAAGCGCGTTGCGAGGGTGTGGCCGGTTATTGAGGAAGGGTTGAGGGGGGAGGGGTGGGATGTTGGTACTAATGCGCTTGAGACGAGGGCGGGGACGAGGTTTAGTGTTGTGGGGGGGGAGGGTAGGGAGAAGGCGTTAGTGGAGGTTGGGGAGGAGGTGTGGAGGGTTTGGAGGGAGTATGAGAGGAGGGGAGAGGAGGAGAGGAAGGAGAAGGGTAGGGAGAAGTGGGAGTGGTGGCAGAAGTGGGAGGTGGAGATGAAGGAGAAGGAGAAGGAGGAGAAGGAGAAGAAGGATAAGGAGAGGAAGGAGAGGAAGGAGAGGGAGAAGAAGGACAAGGAGAGAAAGGGGAAGGAGGTTAAGAAAGATGTGGTGTGGCCGCCGCTGCCGCCGTGGCCGATCTCTTGGGGTCTTGGGAAGAAAAGCAAGAATTCGGAAAATGTGGTGCTGGTTCAATCACCTATAAAGGAAATAGCGAATGAGGCACCTAGCGAAGCAGCAGCGAGCTCGGCAACGTCACCCGTCTCGGAAGCAGGGTCACATACATCCCGACCAAGACACCGCCTGCGGAAATGGCTCTCCTCCACCTTCCTCGGAAGTCACCCCCCGCGCGGAAGGGAGGACAGGGACAGCGATGCGTCTTCCTCCCGGAGTGAAAGACCATCGACTGAGAAGCCCTCCCATGACGTCCTCCGTGAGAAAGCAGCGATGGAAGCAGCAGCGGCTGACAGACCCTCCTCCTCCGTCCTCTCCGAGAAAGCAGCGATGGAAGCAGCAGCGACTCACAAACCCTCCTCCTCCATCCTCTCGGAGAAAGCAGCTCTAGAAGCAGCAGCGGCTGCTAAGCCGTCCTCCTCCTCCGTTCTCTCCGAGAAAACAGCGATGGAAGCAGCAGCTGCCGATAAACCCTCCTCTTCCTCCGCCCCCTCCGAGAAAGCAGCGCTACAAGCAGCAGAAGCAGCCGAAGTAGCAGCATTGGCAGCAGCAGCAACAGCAGCCCGGAACCACGCCAGCAGCTCATCCGAACCCCCACCGCCCTATTCCGAACTCGTCACCAAGGAAGCAGTGGATGAGGGAGGCGAGAGTAGTGGGAAGACTGAGTGAGATGAAAGGGCTAGCTAGGACGGCCTAGGGAAAGAGCGTGGGGGGAGGTAGAGGAATGTACGTTCCGAGGGAAAGAGCAACTGGGGATGTGGATGAGTTTACTAGGAAAGAGCGAACGGTAGGAAAGGTAGGGAAGGAGCGACTGAGGAAGTAGATGGGTTTCTCCAGGAAGGAGCGAATCGAATGGTAGAGAAAGTAGGGAAGGAGCGACTATGGGGGGTAGATGATGTTTTTCTTGGGAAGGAGCGAAGCGTAAGGAAGGAGCGATTGAGGGATAGGGAGTTAGTTACGTCACGGAGCACTTGAGCGCGGATTTCGGGAGTTTCAAAAGGGGTCAGGTGGTATGGATATGGATATGGGTATACGGATAGATGAGATTAATGAGATAAATGAATGACACGACACGTACGTATACACGCGTTGTTGTTTCGCGTGACTGTTCTGTTGATGTCTGCCTATTATAAGGGTGCCTGCCTGCCTGCCTGCCTGCCTGGTGTTATTTCTACGCACTTCCATCCTTCTCCTCACTTGCATCATGGTTAAAAGCTGAGAGAAAGAGATTTGTATGTATAGTAGTTGAGTGGATCAACTAGCTTAATATGTACAAGATATCCCTGATAATCTAGATGCCTTCTGTTTGCATGTGCATTAGATTGTGTATATATATGCTCGACGTAATGGGAATAGTGATATATAATAGAAGCTATAAACAGGCAACGTAATAGAGAAACTTAGGGAGACTGTATGAGCTCCCTTTTGAACCTATTATAATGATTTGACTAGTAAAGACTGCTTGCCTAATCGCTACGAGATAGATAATAGATTGCATATCTAGTTCCAATGCACTAGACCAACGAACCTCTAGATAACTCACTTAGTCCGCCGCTTAAATCAATGGTTATATTGTAGCACCATAGGTCTTCTATCTAGTGCGTGTCTCCTTATCTGCCGACCATATAGATCGCAGACTTAACAGGCTTATGGTTGTAGTTGCATGCTTACACGCAAAGCTTCTGCATAATGACACTGCCATTTAGTAGGTTGTGAACGAGGTGGATGGAGGGATGGAATGAAATGGATAGATAGACGAGCAGATGAACAGAAGGATGGAATATACAAACAGGCGAGCAGATGAACAGAGGAGAGTAAGAGCTGATAAAGAAACAAGCAGAGGAACATATGAGAGGAGGAACAGACAGATAGAACAGATAAGTAGATCGGAGGACGAGTATATGGATAAAATGTATAACATAACAAGCGACGAACAAACGAGAAGATAAACAGAAGAACATATGAACAGACAACCAAAGCAGATAATCAGACAATAGGAGTAACACAAAGCAACACACAACACAATAGGGGCAACCAACCCTGCCAAACAAAGAGAAAACAAGACCACATACCTCACCGCGAGCCAACCCAAACACCTCATGCCTCCCCATCCCAATCAGCCACCACAACAACACCAACCTGACTCGACGGACGGACAACCACACGGACATACAGACAAACGACGATGCAAGAAAAACAATTCACTCACTGCCCCGCCCGTCCTCCTCCTCTCGCCATGATATGCACTTCCCCGAATCTAACCGCCCTCATTCCCAGTCCCCTTCCCGAACCCTCAAGCCAAGTCCCACCCTCCCCCTCCCCATCCCTCAAACAAGCACCCGCGCCCAGAAACAACTAACCTCACACCGCCGATCCCTCGTTCGCGCCAGATCTAGATCTCCCTCGATCCCCCCTCCTTGCACGTACATACCCAAACTCCGGTTGCACGAGTACTGTACTGTAGTGGAGTGTAATGTAGTGTAGGGTACGGTTGCTAGGTGGGTGTGTTGGGGTTGGGAGGGGGAGGAGGGGGAAAGTAGCCGCATCGCATCCCACGGAGAATCCGCGTCCGAAGGCTCATCGGGCCGGCTGGCGGTGTGTGGTGAAGAGGGGGAAGGAGGTGCGGGCGGCGGCTTATTGGGTTACAGGCTATTATACTCTACGCAGGTGCTGGGGATGGGGGGGATCCGCTTTTCGATTGTGCTGTCCTGTCTAGAAGGGTAAGGTAGGAAGAGGCGAGGAGGCTGGATTGGGAGGGTGAGAGGGTTAAGGCGGGCTTAGTTGTGCTGGCTTTGGAAGCTGTTGGTGGTGGTGGCTTGGCTACTATGTCTAGGTTTGGAAGTTAGCCCTATAACACAACCCTCGCACCAAGTTGCAGCAGATAGTGCGAGAAATAGATACACCGATAGATATAGTACTATACTATACCATCCATCCACCCATCCCCAAGACAGCCGCATACAGCACACCACAGCACAACCCACGGCCCTACAACGGCCCCCCGAACCGCTGTCACCGTATCAACCTACTTCCTCACTTACTCACTTACCTGCTTGCCAGTTGTCTCATCTCGCGCAGCGCAGCCAGGTCTCGGAGACATACCCTATCTGACTGAAGTGAGACCTTGTCTCGGCTCACCGGCGGGGTCTAGAGCGCACCACACAGCGGTGTAGATCGGAGCACGCTCATGCTTAAGGCTGCTTGCGGATACGGGGCTGGGCTGGGCTGAAGATTTACTAACGCTGTGGTGGTGGTGGTGAGATCTGGCATTGGTGTGGTGCGGCGGCTTAATTAGTTCGGTGTGTGTGTGTGTGTGAACCTAACTTTACTGCGTGTGCTAGGCCTAACTTTAACATATCCTGCAACAGAGTTTGGAGTAAACCAGGCTGGACTGGCTGGGCTAACGCAGGATAGACCGGGAGACCGCTGTAACGTTGTCAGAGCCTCAACCTCACTCTGTAGTTCCCTCGATGGAGGATCTCGGTGCTACCTGCTGCTGGCACAATCCTCTAATTATTCTGTATCCAGTACAGACAGCGATCTACTGCACGCCAACCTTCTCTAGCCCCCTAGCCTTACCACACACACCTCGGCGTCTAAAACAAACATTTTTATTTTTATTTTATTTTTTACCCTTTCTTTTTAATTTCTTACTTTTCTTTTCTTTTCTTCCCTTAGTTCGCTGCCATCATCATGACACCGAGCAACCTCGGCCGTTTATGTGTGTCTGTACGTACGGCGGTTCGGACATATACGCGAATGCGAAACCGTGGATGGGAGAGTTTGGAAGGGCGGCTGAGCCAAGATGATGGGACGACGGCGGCGGGCGAGGCCGATTGAGATTTGTGTTTTCGATCAGATACCCGGGTATACAGTACGTAGAGGTAGGAGATCCCGTCTCTGCCTGAGGATTGAGGATACGTAGAAGTAAAGCAGAGCAAGTAGACAGAAGTCAAACTCTCCCTGCGAACCGTTAGAGAAAATAACCTTCCCACCACCATCCATATATCGAAGCGGTTCCGAGTTTGTCTCGGCCTCTCCTCCCATCTCCCCCTTTTGTGATCAAATGTTACACGACATAAGCGCACACCCTACTATACCCCTTTACCTTAAACAATAGATAGGCAACAGATAGGCACCCCATCCCGGAGCCTCCTCCTCCTCGTCCCACCACCTCCCCCCCCCTGCACGGCATCCCCGAATCCAGCAATCTTCCAGAAGCCCCCATAGAAGAAGTTTTTTTCTTCTTCTCCTCCTTCTTTCTTCGTGGGTGGATTTTTGTGGCGCACACACCACCCCCGTTTCTTTTTCCCTTGACCGCGGCTGGCGAGAGACCGACCGGGCTAGATTGGGCTGGAGTGTAAAAAAGTGGGGGAAGCGAATCTGTAATAGGAACAGAAAGCCGGGGAGGATGGGTGGGGCCGTGTGTGGATACGGTTCGTGAGATTTGAGATTTGAGATTCTTTGTACCTTTTGTATGTACCGCCGTATAGTGGAGAGAAAGAAGGGAAGGTAGATTAGGTGGTGGCGAAATATGTAATGTTTTTTTCTCGTCTCTCTTTACTGTAAGGGTCTTTTTAGAGTAAGTCGATTATCTGGCGTCCAGACGGGACGGGTGAGTTCGGGAAGCGTTGTGGGTGACAGATGGAGTGGCCAGAGAGGCGTGGTGAGGGGACAGGCGGCGGGTGAAGAAGGGGGTAGGGTAGGCAATTAGGATAATCAGCCCTGTCCTGTCCCCCAGGGTATCAGGGTGATGAGACGGAGTAATTTATCGAGATAAGAAGACTTCATCGCTGGGATAGTTACTGTATGGTATGATAGATAATAGATGGGCTGTTACAGCAGATAGATGGGGAGTGGATATATATATAAGAGCGCATTAAGATATAGATATAGTGATCTCTTCGATGATATTTGATACATGTCTTGGTCCTGCGTGAGAGAGACAGGATAATATGCTCGCCGAGGCAAGCAGCGACGATCTGATCGCCGTGCCGCGTGGGGGTTAATCTACTCACCTCTCACTCTACTAGCACGCACTACACTCTACTTACTCCATTACTATATTGGCACCACCGTTTCCCATCACCACCCACTCTCCGAGACCGGGGATCCGCGCCGGTTTGATAGTTCAGCGGGGTTCTTTCGCAAGTTCGAGTTGAGAGTTGCGAGAGTGCTTATGGGGTCTATCTGGCCTGTGGGGATTGTGCAATGGTCCGCGATGAGTGCGTGCGCAGTGGGTATTACTGCCTGTAAGTAGGCATTTTTGGCGTGTAGAGCGGGTTATTACAGTGCATTATCGATTCCCTCCCCCTCTGGCGCTGTAGTAGAACAGATAAAGCACAAATCCCACACGTGCCCTCTCCCCCAGTAGTAGTGAGATCCAAGAACCGCATCATCACTCCCAAACAAACCGTTACATCTCGCGTGCCCATCACCTCCCCCCCAAACCCCTCGGCGACGCAACATGACGGCATAGTGAGGTGAGTGGCGAACTCACCTCTCCCTCTTTCCCATCTTAAACCGTAACATTCCCATCCCCATCCCCATCCCCATCCGTCCTTTCAGGTATGCAAACCGCCAAACCTGCAACCTTGGAGAAGGTACAAACGCCTAGCACCGCCGATCCCCAGCCGTTGGCTGCGACGCTGGCGGGTTTTAGCCTGAGGATGGAAAGGTTGGCAGAGGGTTGGCAGACGGCGTGCGTGGGGGTCTTGCTAAATGGGTGGATGGGATGGCGCGACGGTGTGGGGTTTGGTTGGTTGGTTTGGTGTGTGGTGGTGGCGGCTCGGTTTGGTTTGGCTCCGATTTCTTTCGCTAAAGGCAGGAGGAGCAGGATCTGGAGAGGGAGGAGGTGTTGTGTTGGACCATTGGACCTTTAGTTGGTACGCCTGTGTTTCGGGGGATCATTCCCGGGCCGCTAGACCCTTCTTTTTTGTGCGCAGGACGCATTTGCTACAGTAGTGCCGTCTATGGCATGAAAGTGAAAAGTAAGAGGAAAGGTACGTACCCACTCTTCTTCTTTATTCCCATTCCCATTCCCGGGGTCTGGCTGGCTGCGCGGAGGAGGCTTGTGGTTGCCAGAAGGAACGCGAAAAAAGAGACGCTACTGCGTGCAGGCTGTCGGCTGGAACGGGGTAAAATGGTAAATGGGGTGAGATGGGTTAAGTAGACAGGGTTGGTGAGCAGGGGCAGGCGAGATGGGGGGTTTGCTTGCTGATCGAAGAGGTAAGGGGTGGTGAGAGGGATGCAAGGGGGAGCACGTGCGGTGTCACGCGCTGGGGTGAGGTGGGTTGGGTGCTTCTGGAAGGAATGGGGGTGAGATGAGGTAGGGTGGGGTTGACGGGGGTTGTGTGGTGGTGGCCGGCTGGGGGAAGGTAAGGGACGGATGATGAGGCTGGGATGTTGGAGATCACGGCGTCGTCGTCGCAGTTGTGCCGTCTCTATCGCTATCGCTGTCCATCTCTGTCATCTATTCGCTCTTCCCATTACAAAACAAGCAAACAAGCCACAAACCCAACCGTCATCAGCCATATCTGCCACCTCACACACCACCCACTCATCCAAATCCTGCTTTGTCATTTCACTCACCACTTCCCTCCTCCCCAATCAGCCATCACGCAACTCGTCACATCTCCTCTCTCTCACCCGGCGCTAGTCCATCACCATCTCCACTTCTCCCTTCGCCCCCCTCGCCTGCATACAGCACAAATCGAACCAACCACCACACTACCCCCGAAATGGAAGTGGCGTCCGGGTGATTGGCTTTGGAGTGGGGCGAGCCTGGCCGCTTGGGGGTTGGTGGCAAGGTTCTAGCGTCGTTCTAGTGAGGACGGGGGGTGGTGGTGCTAGTGTGGGATTGGGTGGTTTGGATGGATTGCTTTTTTGTGTTGGTGGTGTTCGGCTTGCGCGGTTGCTTGGGATTGGATTGGATTGACCTGGGTGGGTGGCTGTGTGTGTGGTGATGGTGCTGAGTGAGTTTGGGATGGGGTGATTGGGGGTAGAAGATACTTGGGCGCAGTATCGGTGTGCGGTGTGGAGTGGCGGTATCTTGTACGACGGTGTAGCCTGTGTTGGTGCCTTTTCCCCCACACCTTTCCGCGCCTTCCAACTCCTTCGAAGTACGCCTTCTATCCCCTCTCTTCCCTCTTCCATGCAGCAGAGTACAAGGGATAAGAGGAGAGGAGAGTCCAGCCTGGTCCAGTGACCAGGGAGGTGTAGAGGGAGGTACTCTTGCCGTATAGATTGTGTACGGAGGGACTTGATGATGCATACTGTACTATGTAATGCTATGCTATCGATAACCAACCCCAACCCAACTCTGTTTGCTGGATATTATGTGGGATGGCCGGCGTGACAGGATTGTGGTATGATGTATGCACTGTACTGTACATACCATACCATACTATTGTCTGCGCTCTAGTCTGGTCTTGTGTCATATCTCCTACTCTATTCATCATCTATTGTCATCTTCCATCATATAATCCCATCATATACTGTCATATACATACTGTAGAATGTAGAATGTAGAATGTAGAATGTATAGAATAGAATGCATATTATTTCGTATAGACAATGTATCTTATCGCGTCCAGATAATCCTGTATGGTCCATCCATCCCTATAATCTGGAGTACAGTAGCATAATAATTAGTACTCTAAATTCCTGCCGGGTACTATTATTACTGCCGCCATGCTACCACCGCCATGCTACCATACTACCCTATCCCATCCCATCCCCCCCTCTACTCTCCCACTCCAGTATGAACAGCAGAGATCGGCGCTTCCGGGCTCTGTCATCTCGTCATCTCAGTCACCTTCGTCACATCGTTCGCTCATATCGTCACATTTATTTATCAGCACTCAGTCACACTCAGTCACTCATCTCAATTCATTCATCCTCGGCCTCTCATCCGGCTCACTAATCTTACCAGTCCTTCTTGAATCCTGGCCCTGACAACCCTCTTAACCTCCCAAAGCATACCTATCCTTCCCAATATAGTACCAGTAACTCTCCCATTCCTCTCTTATTGATTGTCTTTGTGTCTGTATTCGTCTATTGTCTCCGTACTGGGCTCCTCTTTCTCCTCTTTGACCCTTGAACATTCCATCTCGCCTCCATCTCGCCTCAAAGCACTCTACGAACCCCTACACATCCTCTTACATTGCTGCACTCTACCTGCACTTCTACCTGCACTTCTACCTGCACTTCTACTCTATTGCACATAAACGCCAAGCCTTCGCCCTGCCGCCCGCCTGTCTCCCCTACCCTGCGCCGGCCCTTGCCTGTCAAATCGACTGGGACTGGGAACTGACGACCTAACGATTCATCCATCCGAACTCCTTGACTCCACCAACCTCGCCACCGAACCCTGAGCAGCGTACACTCTACTCCCTACTTTCCATACTCTATTCTTTCCTTCCCTTCCAGAAGCGATAGAAGAAGAAACGACCGGCGAAGGAGGAGAGTACCTTGCTCCTGGTACTCTAACTCTACTCTACGATTACTCTAATACCCTGCCGCTACTTATCCGCCGCGCTTCGCTGTTCTCGAACTGCTACTTGTTTTACTCTCTCTACTTCCTGGCCCTGCCTGCTCCACCAACAAACTCTCTCTCAACCCACTCTCTTACTCAACTGTACAACTATTCTATTTGTACAGTAAAGAAAAAGGTAAGAAAATAACACCTCGTTGCCACCCTCACCTCATATCTGCTTCCCAAGAAACTCCACCGCCCGCTACAATCCACTCTGTCCACTCGTCGTCGTTGTTCAAACCCCCCAAGTGGCACCTCGGACACTCTCGCAACTCGCACCTTTGCACAGTGGCAACCTGCAACCCGCAAGACCCGTTGCGACCAGCCTTGCTCTTCTAGTAACCTAGCCTGACCTGCCATACGGAGCACTACTTACTTACTTTTTTACTTGTAGTACTCAACATCAACGACAAAAGTTACTTACTTGCGCAAAACCAGGCCTTCCATCATTCCGCTGTCCCACGCCCCTCCCTGACCCCGAAAAGAAAAGTCTCCACTGTACGGATTGAACGGACTGAGCGGACTGAACGGAGTACTCGCCTTTATTACGTCTTGGCCCCACAAGCACCCACAGGCACCCACAAGCATCCACTATTCAGAGTACCTTACTACTGAAATACCCACTTCGGATCTCAGATGCACAGAAGCCTCTTTCGAAACATCCATAACGACCCATATCCCTTCTCCGAGACCAGCCCATCCTTCCCGACCGACCCATTCACTCATTTCTGCGCGAGAACGTGCTGTCTTTAGCCGCGCCAAACCGATCCCCGTTTGCTCCATACGCTCCATACGATCCATATCGATCCATATCCGCTCCATACCTTACCTCACACAAGCACAAGCACACAATCACACCTTGCGAGCCTTGACAGCAAAAAAAAGGCTGCCAGCCGTTGCCTCTTTTCCAGGGCAGTGGGACTATAAGTGGACTTAGTGCCCATTACTGCACCACCTTGGTGTCACCCGCTGCGAAAAAAAGAAAAGAGTAGTTATTACGCAAAAAGAGGAATCTACGAATCGGGTCTTTACATACATCGTCACTGGCGACACAAAGAATCTGTCACAGGCTACTCTCTCTTATACCTCTCCTTCCCGACACTCTCGCCAACGTTACACGAAGGGTTACTCAAAGGCACGTTTGTGACCACCGCCACACCAACATACACCACGACTCTCACACCCATACCATACATTCGGACGCGCGGAGCCCAGGAAACATTCCTGACGAAGCACTGCATAACGCTTGACACCCGGGTGTCTTGGAACGGAAACGGAGATCGCCAACCATTGGAAGTTTGATCGGCTACCTACATGCGTTAAAAGTGATTCGTCGTTTCTTAGATCCGCCAGTCAAATCGAAGACCTTCTTTTGTCCCAAACGCGACTCCAAAAAGGTCGTTGTCCTCATTACCAGATACTCTACTGCATTACATATACACGACGTTGCCAATGCTGTCGATATAGAAACGTCTCTCCATCTTTCAGTACACGAAAGAGCAGGAGCAGTAGCACAGCTGGAAAAGAGGCCAAGGGCTTCATGAGGTTCTCCCGAATCGCAATGAGAAAGTCGAAACGACCGAAACAAATATCTCAACAAAACCACGAAGAAAATACCGCTTATCCCTCGCCGAGGTGCTCTGCGGTCGTTTTCGACTGGGACGCCGACGACGAATTCATGTCGTCTGGCGACAACCTGCCATCGAGGCCACTGAGCCTTGCCATACCCGCTGGCCCATACTGCCCACGAAGGCCGACACTGCGAGAGGTGCTCGCAAACTCAGCACCGCCGCCATGGACGCTCAGCGCCTTCATGGCCTACCTTTCACAAAATCACTGCTTGGAAACACTAGAATTTACAATGGATGCTTCGCGGTACCGGAAACATTATGAAACATTACGAGAGAATAGCCGTGGTCTACTAATTACACCGTCGACGGAGGGTTGCGAATACGTTCGTATGCTATGGCAGAAGCTGCTGGATGCCTACATCACACCGAATGGACCCCGCGAGGTCAACCTACCGTCCGACGTTCGCGATCGCCTCGTCTCTGCCCCCAACCACTTCACACCACCACACCCCTCACAACTCGATACGGCCGTCAGGATAGTGTATGATCTCATGGAGGAGAGTGTCCTTGTGCCCTTCCTTAATTCTGTCTCGGTAACGCGAGGCCCCACCACCTACTCGAGTCCGTACCCGTCGACGGATGATATGTCGGGTATGCTCACACAGGAGTCTCGTAACTACTCCGGATCCTCTTCACAGTCAGGCTATGGAAGTTCGAGCCGTGACACACAAACTTACTCCGGACCTCTACGCCCGTCACAACCTTCTCACCTTGCGCTTGCCCTTAAGCGTGGCCTCGGTTCTCATTATACCTCGTCTACGACCAGCAGCGCCGAAGCAAACGACGACTCCTACACCGACGACAGCATGAGCACCGCCGACTCTCCGACTTCCCTCGGTGAGCCCATGACGCCCCCAATCACACCACCCACATCCGACTCGCTCGACCCCTCCGATTCAAGCCCGAAGGCGAAATCCGGGTCCGCCTGGGAGAAGATGGGCTTCAAGTGGGGACTCCGCAAGACGCGCCCCTCGCACACCTCCGAATCCAGCTCGAGCACCTCGAGCTACCCGCACGCGCCTCGCCACAATGCCAACCAATACAACCCGAGCACATCCAGCAGCTACCCGCACGCCCGTCCTCCACAATAGGGAGCGCAGACCGCGCCGAGATCCTCCGTCCCCCACGCTCCGCCGCCCTCGCAGAGGATCCCCGCCTCCGTGCTGCCACCCGCGGCCACGATGACGGCCCCCTTCGAGGTAGCCCCGAGCCGTCCATCGCCCGCCATCTCCGCGATGGCGACGATGGCCGGCGCGGGCGCGGCGAATGTGTTAGAGACGAAAGGAGTCGACGCGGTCGCAAAATCAGAGGCGCCTGCTGCGCCCGCGCCCACGGAACCTACGCGAGTAGCACCACCGACGCCGAAATCGAAACCGAGACGCAGGATTCCACGCCCGAGTCTGCAGAATCAGTATATCTACGCTCACCCGGCGCCGACGCTTAACTCTATCCTCGCAGCTGAGGCAGCGCGACCTGTCACGGCCGCCGAAGCTGAGGAGGTGGAGATCGATTGGAGACTCGTCGCTGCTGCTGCGTCGAAACGAGGCCGCAATCCGAGCGTGACGAGTAATGAGACCGCGCTCTTCACACCGGCGATGAGCATCACCTCGCTCGCGAGCACGCTCGTCGATCGCGCGAGCGTGCACTCTTCGACTACTGCAGCGGGATCTCAAGCGGCGGATCGGTACGGGTGGGAAGAGAGTCTTAGTGCGAGGTCGAGCCTTGAATTGGGGTCGAGGGCGAGTGAGGAGACGACGAGGGGTTTTAGTCGGGGTGATGATATGATGGCACCCCCGCCTGTAGCGGCGCAGGAGAGAGCTCATGAAAGAGGGTTTATGGGGAAGAAGGGGTTGTTGTGGAAGGTGCTCACTATGAATACACGGGGAGTATGAGAAGAGAAACTTCTTGTCCATATTTATACGACGACAAGACCAGAGAAATGTTTTGAAAAACGGGATCAAATTGTATGCACAGCGCGGAGCATTTATTTTTGGAAATTTTTAGAGATGGGGGCGTCATTACGCGGAAAAGGGATTATGGAATGGGATAAGAGGGAAAAGGAGCGTTTTTGGGGGGGGGGAACACTCAGCTTTTTTGGAACTACGAGGATTTATCATACGATGGCGTTTTTTTGGGCTTGGGATGGGGGGAATTGAGCATTTACAACGATAGGGGGGTGTCTGTTCTAGGACTGTGCATAGGCTATGGGAGTTTTTTTTTGTACTTGTGTGTGTGGCGGGCGATTTGGGATGAGATGTGGGAACGGGGGCATTGAGCGTGTGATGCTGTTTGTTTGGATATATCCTATAGATGTTTTGGAGGGACGATGAGAGAGGGGAGATGGAGTGATGGATGATATATTAATTATACCCTCAACTACTTTACAAACAAACAACTCTATCTTGTGTCTGGTTGTGATCAATTGTGATAAATGTGATTTGGTGAAGGGTGATGAAGAGGCAAGGTGGTGTTGGGGAGGGATTATCGGATCTGATGAGAGGGAGGCGGGTAGGCGGCAGCGGATAGAACGGAGTAGGTGAGTGAGTGAATTACAACGCGTGTATGTGTACGTGGCTTTTTATTCCCTCAAATATCTCACGTACTTATCTCACCACATTCATAGAGGTGTGCCTACCATAACCAAGCCCCGCTCTTCGGGGCTCTGTTCATGCTTTTGCCATATATCTTCATTTTTCATCGGGCTTAGCAAATATAGACACGCACAAGCACACGGGCTGGATCCGAGTCAAGTTATCAAAGTTATCTATCATATATATATACCAAACCAAACCACCCCATATACCCCCCTCCCCCATCTACACCCACTTCTAGTATAACGCACCAGATCCAAGAAAACTCCTTCCATGCAATCTACCTAACCCCCCAAGCCTCCACACATCCACACATCAACTCTCACAACCCCCTCCACCGTCCCCCTTTACTCAGTAACCTCCCAAGCCCTAACAGCACCATCATCCCCGCTCGAAACAACCATCTCCCCTTCCTTCCCATCGAACCGCTGACACCACGTAACATGATTAATCTCATACGGTCCATGTCCCATCTCTGCTGTGGCGAGGATCTTCCAGTTCCCATTCCCCACCTTCCCCCCCTCTCCCTCCCCTTCCTTCTTCCCCTCC